>CAJHQP010000767.1:0-154719 GCA_905132765.1 Moricandia arvensis | reverse complement strand
AAAATATTGACTTTTCGATAAATTCTTTATATACAAAATTTTATCCTCCTTAGTATTTTTTAAATTTTTATAACCACATTCTACATTTATATTAATGTATGCAAAACTTTTATTAATCGCACAATGACATATTTTAACAATTAATTTAATAAAACTTAATATATTACCTAAAACAATGGACTAACCTCTATGAAATATCTATTTTCTAGAGAAACGGAGATAAAAAAGTGTCAAACTATCATCTTATATCAGGACACGATGCAATTATGCATTAAAACAAGATTGTCGTATTTTTGAATTTTTCAAAAAAATTGGGGGTTAGCCCCTACGAAAATATTGAAATTTCTGTAAATATTTTATACACTGAAATTATTCTCTTTAGAGTAGTTTAGAATTTCTAACCACATTCTTCCCACTTCCAAATGTAACTATGCATTAAGTAGTATTGTCATTTTTTTCTAGTTTTCCTCAAAATTTGTAGGTTAACCCAAACTAAAATATTGAGTTTTTCAGTAAATACTCTATATACTAAAGTTTATACTCTTTAGCGTTGTTTAAATTTTTCTAACCATATTCTAAATTTATATTAATGTATGCAAAACGTATTTTTATTGTACATGGACATCGTTTCTATTTTGTAACATTTAATTTAATAAAAGTTCATATAAAACCTTAATATATTAACTAATAACTATGAAATATACATTCTCTAAAGAACTAGAGACAACAAAAGTGCCAAACTTCTTTGACCATCATCCTATATCAGTACACGAGGCATCTATACATTAAAACAAAAATATCATATTTTTTGAATATTTCTAAAAAACTGTGGGTTAACCCCTACGAAAATATTGAGTTTTTCTGTCAATGTTCTATACACTAAAGTTTATTCAATTTATAATTGTTTAAATTTCTAACTACTTTCTATCTGTACATTAATGTATGCATGACTTTTTTTCATGGCACATGGACATCGTCTCTAATATTTTAACAATTATATTAAATAAAATTCATACATTATCTAAATCAGTACACTAACCACAATGAAATGTCTATTATCTAGAGAAACAAACACAACAAAGGTTTCAAACCTATTTTACCATCATTCTATGTTAGTTCACGATGCAACTATGCATTTTAAAATATTTTCATATTTTTTGAAAATTTCTCAAAATTTGTAGGTAAACCCCTACGAAAATATTGACTTTTCGATAAATTCTTTATATACTGAATTTTATCCTCCTTAGTGTTTTTTAAATGTTTATAACCACATTCTACATTTATATTAATGTATGCAAAACTTTTATTAATCGTACATTGACATATTTTAACAATTAATTTAATAAAACTTAATATATTACCTAGAACAATGGACTAACCACTATGAAATATCTATTTTTAGAGAAAACAGAGATAAAAAAGTGTCAAACTATCATCTTATATCAGGACATGATGCAACTATGCATTAAACAAGATTGTCGTATTTTTGAATTTTTCTAAAAAACTGTGGGTTAACAACCCCTACGAAAATATTGAGTTTTTTTGTAAATGTTTTATACACTGAACTTTATTCTCTTTATAATTGTTTAAATTTCTAAGTACTTTTTATCTGTATATTAATGTATTCAAGACTTTTTTCATGGCACATGAACATCGTCTCTAATGTTTTAACAATTAAATTAAATAAAATACATATATTATCTAAATTAGTACACTAACCACAATGAAATGTCTATTATCTGGAGAAAAAACACAACAAAGGTTTCAAACCTATTTTATCATCATCCTATGTTAGTTCACGATGAAATTATGCATTTTAAAATATTGTAATATTTTTTGAAAATTTCTTAAAATTTGTAGGTTAACCCCTACAAAAATATTGACTTTTCGGTAAATTATTTATATACAGAATTTTATTCTCTTTAGTATTTTTTAAATTTTTATAACCACATTATACATTTGTAATAATATATGCAAAACTTTTATTAATCGTACATTAATATATTTTAACAATTAATTTAATAATACTTAATATATTACCGAAAACAATGGAATAACCAGTATGAAATATCTATTCTCTAGAGAAACGGAGATAAAAAAAGGTGTCAAACTATCATCTTATATCAGGACACGATGCAATTATGCATTAAAATAAGATTGTGTAATTTTGAATTTTCAAATAATTTAGGGGTTAATTCCTACGAAAACATTGAGTTTTCTGTAAATATTCTATACACTGAAATTTATCCTCTTTAGAGTAGTTTAAATTTTCTAACCACATTCTTCCCCCTTCCAAATGCAATTATGCATTAAACAATATTGTCATATTTTTTTTAGTTTTCCTTAAAATTTGTAGGTTAACCCCAACTAAAATATTGAGTTTTTCAGTAAATGCTCTATATACAAAAGTTTATACTCTTTAATGTTGTTAAAAATTTTCTAAGCATATTCTAAATTTATATTAATGTATGTAAAACGTCTTTTCATAGTACATGGACATCGTTTCTATTTTTTAATATTTAAGTTAATTAAAATTCATATACAACCTTAATATATTGACTAACCACTATGAAATATACATTTTCTAAAGAACGAGAGACAACAAAAGTACTAAAATTCTTTGACCATCATCTAATATCAGTACACGAGGCAACTATGTATTAAAACAAAAATATCCTATTTTTTGAATTTTTCTAAAAAACTGTGGGTTAACCCCTACGAAAATATTGAGTTTTTCTGTAAATATTCTATACACTAAAGTTTATTCTCTTTATAATTGTTTAAATTTCTAACTACTTTCTATCTGTATAGTAATATATGCAAGACTTTTTTCATGGCACATGGACATGGTGTATAATGTTTTAACAATTAAATTAAATAAAATTCATATATTATCTAAATCTGTACACTAACTACAATGAAATGTCTATTATCTAGAGAAACAAACACAACAAAGGTTTCAAACCTATTTTACCATCATCCTATGTTATTTCACGATGCAACTATGCATTTTAAAATATTGTCATATTTTCTAAAAAATTCTCAAAATTTGTAGGTTAACCCCTACAAAAATATTAACTTTTCGATAAATTCTTTATATACTGAACTTTATCATCCTTAGTGTTTTTAAAATTTTTATAACCACATTCTACATTTATATTAATGTATGCAAAAATTTTATTAATCGTACATTGACATATTTTAACAATTAATTGAATAAAACTTAATATATTACCAAAAACATTGGACTAACCACTATGAAATATCTATTTTCTAGAGAAACGGAGATAAAAAGGTGTCAAACTATCATCTTATATCAGGACACGATGCAATTATGCATTAAACCAAGATTGCCGCATTTTTGAATTTTTCTAAAAATTTGGAGGTTAACCCCTACGAAAATATTGAGTTTTCTGTAAATGTTTTATACACTGAAATTTATCCTCTTTAGAATAGTTTAAAATTTCTAACCACATTCTTCCCCCTTCCAAATGTAACTATTCATTAAGTAGTATTGTCATTTTTTTCTAGTTTTCCTCAAAATTTGTAGGTTAACCCCAACTAAAATATTGAGTTTTTCAGTAAATACTCTATATACTAAAGTTTATACTCTTTAGTGTTGTTTAAAATTTTCTAACCATATTTTAAATTTATATTAATGTATGCAAAACGTCTTTTCATCGTACATGGACATCGTTTCTATTTTTTTAAATTTAATTTAATAAAAGTTCATATACAACATTAATATATTGACTAACCACTATGAAATATACATTCTCTAAAGAACCGAAGACAACAAAAGTGCCAAACTTCTTTGACCATCATCCTTATATCAGTACACGAGGTAACTATGCATTAAAACAAAAATATCGTATTTTTGAATTTTTCTAAAAAACTCTGGGTTAACCCATACGAAAATATTGATTTTTCTGTAAATGTTCTATACACTGAAGTTTATCCTCTTTATAATTGTTTAAATTTCTAACTACTTTCTATCTGTACATTAATGTGTTCAAGACTTTTTCATGGCACATGGACATCGTCTCTAATGTTTTAACAATTAAATTAAATAAAATTCATATATTATCTAAATCAGTACACTAACCACAATGAAATGTCTATTATCTAGAGAAACAAATACAACAAAGGTTTCAAACCTATTTTACCATCATCCTATGTTAGTTCATGATGCAACTATGTATTTTAAAATATTGTCATATTTTTTGAAAATTTCTCAAAATTTGTAGGTTAACCCCTACGAAAATATTGACTTTTCGGTAAATTCTTTATATATTGAATTTTATCCTCTTTGGTGTTTTTTTAAATTTTAAAACCACATTCAACATTTATATTAATGTATGCAAAAGTTTTGTTAATCGTACATTGACATATTTTAACAATTAATTTAACAAAACTTAATATATTACCGAAAACAATGGACTAACCACTATGAAATATCTATTCTCTAGAGAAACGGAGATAAAAAAGGTGTCAAACTATCATCTTATATGAGGAAAACGATGAAATTATGCATTAAAACAAGACTGTCGTATTTTTGAATTTTTCTAAAAATTTGGGGGTTAACCCCTATGAAAATATTGAGTTTAATGTAAATGTTCTATACACTGAAATTTATCCTCTTTAGAGTAGTTTAAAATTTCTAACCACATTCTTCCCTCTTCCAAAAGCAACTATGCATTAAGTAGTATTGTCATTTTTTTTAGTTTTCTTCAAAATTTGTAGGTTAACCCTCTACTAAAATATTGAGTTTTTCAGTAAATGCTCTATATACTAAAGTTTATACTCTTTAGCATTGTTTAAATTTTTCTAACCATATTCTAAATTTATATTAATGTATGCAAAACGTATTTTTATTGTATATGGACATCGTTTCTATTTTGTAACATTTAATTTAATAAAAGTTCATACAAAACATTAATATATTAACTAATAACTATGAAATATACATTCTCTAAAGAACTAGAGACAACAAAAGTGCCAAACTTCTTTGACCATCATCCTATATCAGTACACAAGGCAACTATACATTAAAACAAAAATATCATATTTTTAGAATTTTTTTAAAAAACTGTGGGTTAACCCCTACGAAAATATTGAATTTTCTGTAAATGTTCTATACACTGAAGTTTATTCAATTTATAATTGTTTAAATTTCAAACTACTTTTTATCTGTATATTAATGTATGCAAGACTGTTTTCATGGCACATGGACATTGTCTCTAATATTTTAACAATTAAATTAAATTAAATTCATATATTATCTAAATAATTACACTAACCACAATGAAATGTCTATTATCTAGAGAAAAAAACACAACAAAAGTTTCAAACCTATTTTACCATCATCCTATGTTATTTCACGATGCAACTATGCATTTTAAAATATTGTCATATTTTCTAAAAATTTCTCAAAATTTGTAGGTTATCCCCCTACAAAAATATTAACTTTTTGATCAATTCTTTATATACTGAATTTTATCCTCCTCAGTGTTTTTTTAAAAAAATTTATAACCACATTTTACATTTATACTAATGTATGCAAAACTTTTATTAATCGTACATTGACATATTTTAACAATTAATTTAATAAAACTTAATATATTACCTAAAACAATGGACTAACCAATATGAAATATCTATTCTCTAGAGAAACAGAAATAAAAAAGGTGTCAAACTATCATCTTATATCAGGACACGATGCAATTATGCATTAAAATAAGATTGTGTAATTTTGAATTTTCAAATAATTTAGGGGTTAATTCCTACGAAAACATTGAGTTTTCTGTAAATATTCTATACACTGAAATTTATCCTCTTTAGAGTAGTTTAAATTTTCTAACCACATTCTTCCCCCTTCCAAATGAAACTATGCATTAAACAGTATTATCATATTTTTTTAATTTTCTTAATAATAGTAGGTTAACCCCTACTAAAATATTGAGTTTTTCATTAAATGCTATATATACTAAAGTTTATACTCTTTAGCGTTTTTAAAAATTTTCTAACCATATTTTAAATTTATATTAATGTATGGAAAACGTCTTTTCATCGTACATGCACATCGTTTATATTTTTTAACATTTAATTTAATAAAAGTTCATATACAACCTTAATATCTTGACTAACCAAATATACATTCTCTAAAGAACCGGAGACAACAAAAGTGCCAAACTTCTTTGACCATCATCCTATATCAGTACACAAGGCAACTATACATTAAAACAAAAATATCATATTTTTAGAATTTTTTTAAAAAACTGTGGGTTAACCCCTACGAAAATATTGAATTTTCTGTAAATGTTCTATACACTGAAGTTTATTCAATTTATAATTGTTTAAATTTCTAACTACTTTCTATCTGTACATCGTCTCTAATCTTTTAACAATTAAATTAAATAAAATTCATATATTATCTAAATAAGTACACTAACCACAATGAAATGTCTATTATCTAGAGAAACAAACACAACAAAGGTTTCAAACCTATTTTACCATCGTCCTATGTTAGTTCACGATGCAACTATGCATTATAAAATATTGTCATATATTTTGAAACTTTCTCAAAATTTGTAGGTCAACCCAACGAAAATATTAACTTTTCGGTAAATTCTTTATATACTGAATTTTATCCTCTTTAGTGTTTTTTAAATTTTTATAGCCACATTCTACATTTATATTAATGTATGCAAAACTTTTATTAATCGTACATTGACATATTTTAACAATTAATTTAATAAAACTTAATATATTACCTAAAACAATGTACTAACCACTATGAAATATCTATTCTCTAGAGAAACGGAAATAAAAAAGGTGTCAAACTATCATCTTATATCAGGACACGATGCAATTATGCATTAAAACAAGATTGTCGTATTTTTGAATTTTTCTAAAAATTTGGGGGTTAACCCCTACGAAAATACTGAGTTTTCTGTAAATGTTCTATACACTGAAATTTATCCTCTTTAGAGTAGTTTAAAATTTCTAACCACATTCTTCCCACTTCCAAAATCAACTATGCATTAAGCAGTATTGTCATTTTTTTAGTTTTCTTCAAAATTTGTAGGTTAACCCCCTACTAAAATATTGAGTTTTTCAGTAAATGCTCTATATACTAAAGTTTATACTTTTTAGCGTTGATTAAATTTTTCTAAACATATTCTAAATTTATATTAATGTATGCAAAACGTCTTTTCATTGTACATGGACATCGTTTCTATTTTTTAATATTTAATTTAATAAAAGTTCATATAAAACCTTAATATATTAACTAATAACTATGAAATATACATTCTCTAAAGAACTGGAGACAACAAAAGTGCTAAACTTCTTTGACCATCATCCTATATCAGTACACGAGGCAACTATTCACTAAAACAAAAATATCATATTTTTTGAATTTTTCTAAAAAATTGTGGATTAACCCCTACGAAAATATTGACTTTTCTGTAAATGTTCTCTATACACTGAAGTTTATTCAATTGATAATTGTTTAAATTTCTAACTACTTTCTATCTGTATATTAATGTATACAAAAAAAATTTCATGGCACATGGACATTGTCTCTAACATTTTAACAATTAAATTAAATAAAACTCATATATTATCTAAATCAGTACACTAACCACAATGAAATGTCTATTATCTAGAGAAACAAACACAACAAAGGTTTCAAAACTATTTTACCATCATCCTATGTTAGTTCACGATGCAACTATGCATTTCATATTTTTGAAAATTTCTCAAAATTTGTAGATTAACCCCCTACGAAAATATTGACTTTTCGGTAAATTCTTTATATACTGAATTTTATCCTCTTTAGTGTTTTTTAAAATTTTTATAACCACATTCTACATTTATATTAATGTATGCAAAATTTTTATTAATCGTACATTGACATATTTAAACAATTAATTTAATAAAACTTAATATATTACCTAAAACAATGAACTAACCACTATGAAATACCTATTCTCTAGAGAAACGAAGTTAAAAAGGTGTCAAACTATCATCTTATATCAGGACACGATGCAATTATGCATTAAAACAAGATTGACGTATTTTTGAATTTTTAAAAAAATTTAGGAGTTAACCCCTACTAAAACATTGAGTTTTCTATAAATATTCTATACACTGAAATTTATCCTCTTTAGAGTAGTTTAAATTTTCTAACCACATTCTTCCCCCTTCCAAATGAAACTATGCATTAAACAGTATTATCATATTTTTTTAATTTTCTTAATAATAGTAGGTTAACCCCTACTAAAATATTGAGTTTTTCATTAAATGCTATATATACTAAAGTTTATACTCTTTAGCGTTTTTAAAAATTTTCTAACCATATTCTAAATTATATTAATGTATGTAAAACATCTTTTCATCGTACATGGACATCGTTTCTATTTTTTAACATTTAAGTTAATAAAATTCATATACAACCTTACTATATTGACTAACCACTATGGAATATACAATTTCTAAAGAACCAGATACAACAAAAGTGACAAATTTCTTTGACCATCATCCTATATCAGTACACGAGGCAACTATGCATTAAAACAAAAATATCATATTTTTTTAATTTTTCTAAAAAGCTTTGGGTTAAACCCCTACGAAAATATTGAGTTTTTCTATAAATGTTCTATACACTAAAGTTTATTCAATTTATAATTTTTTAAATTTCTAATTACTTTCTATCTGTACATTAATGTATGCATGAATTTTTTCGTGCACATGAAAATCGTCTCTAATATTTTAACAATTAAATTAAATAAAATTCATATATTATCTAAATGAGTACACTAACCACAATGAAATATCTATTATCTAGAGAAACAAACACAACAAAGGTTTCAAACCTATTTTACCATCATCCTATGTTACTTCACGATGCAAATATGCATTTTAAAATATTGTCATATTTTTTGAAAATTTCTCAAAATTTGTATATTAACCCTTACGAAAATATTGACTTTTCGGTACATTTTTTATATACTGAATTTTATCTTCTTTAGTGTTTTTTAAATTTTTATAACCATATTCTACATTTATATTAATGTATGCAAAACTTTTATAATCGTACATTGACATATTTTAACAATTAATTTAATAAAACTTAATATATTACCTAAAACAATTGATTAACCACTATGAAATATTTATTCTCTAGAGAAATGGAGATAAAAAGGTGTCAAACTATCATCATATATCAAGACACGATGCAATTATGAATTAAAACAAGATTGTCGTATTTTTGAATTTTTCTAAAAATTTGAGGGTTAACCCCTACGAAAATATTGAGTTTTCTGTAAACGTTCTATACACTGAAATTTATCCTCTTTAGAGTAGTTTAAAATTTCTAACCACATTTTCCCCCCTTCCAAATGCAACTATGCATTAATTAGTATTGTCATTTTTTCTAGTTTTCCGAAAAATTTGTAGGTTAACCCCCACTAAAATATTGAGTTTTTTAGTAAATGCTCTATATACTAAAGTTTATACTCTTTAGCGTTTTTAAAAATTTTCTAACCATATTTTAAATTTATATTAATGTATGGAAAACGTCTTTTCATCGTACATGCACATCGTTTATATTTTTTAACATTTAATTTAATAAAAGTTCATATACAACCTTAATATCTTGACTAACCAAATATACATTCTCTAAAGAACCGGAGACAACAAAAGTGCCAAACTTCTTTGACCATCATCCTATATCAGTACACGAGGCAACTATGGATTAAAACAAAAATATCGTATTTTTGAATTTTTCTAAAAAACTTTGGGTTAACCCATACGAAAATATTGAGTTTTTTTTGTAAATGTTCTATACACTGAAGTTTATCTTCTTTATAATTGTTTAAATTTTTAAGTAATTTCTATCTGTACATTAATGTATACAAGACTTTTTCATGGCACATGGACATCGTCTCTAATATTTTAACAATTAAATTAAATAAAATTCATATATTATCTAAATTATTATACTAACCACAATGAAATGTCTATTATCTAGAGAAACAAATACAATAAAGGTTTCAAACCTATTTTACCATCATACTATGTTAGTTAAAGATGCAACTATGCATTTTAAAATATTGTCATATTTTAAAAAAACATTTCTCAAAATTTGTAGGTTAACCCCTAAGAAAATATTGACTTTTCGGTAAATTCTTTACATATTGAATTTTATCCTCTTTAGTGTTTTTTTAATTTTAAAACCTTATTCAACATTTATATTAATGTATTCAAAACTTTTGTTAATCGGACATTGACATATTTTAACAATTAATTTAATAAAAGTTAATATATTACCTAAAACAATAGACTATAAACTATGAAATATCTATTTTCTAGAGAAACGGAGATAAAAAGGTGTCAAACTATCATCTTATATCAGGACACGATGCAATTATGCATTAAAATAAGACTATCATATTTTTGAATTTTTCTAAAAATTTGGGGGTTAACCCCTATGAAAATATTGAGTTTTCTGTAAATGTTCTATACACTGAAATTTATCTTCTTTAGAGTAGTTTAAAATTTATAACCACATTTTTCCCCTTCCAAATGTAACTATACATTTTTTAAAGAACCAGAGACAACAAAAGTGCCAAACTTCTTTTACCATCATCCTATATCAGTACACGAGGCAACTATGTATTAAAACAAAAATATCATATTTTTAAATTTTTCTAAAAAACTGTGGGTTAACCCCTACGAAAATACTGAGTTTTTTTGTAAATGTTCTATACACTGAAGTTTAGTCAATTTATAATTGTTTAAATTTCTAACTACTATTTATCTGTATATTAATATATGCAAGAATTTTTTCATGCCACATGGACATCGTCTCTAATCTTTTAACAATTAAATTAAATTAAATTCATATATTATCTAAATCAGTACACTAACCACAATGAAATGTCTATTATCTAGAGAAACAAACACAAGAAAGGTTTCAAACCTATTTTACCATCGTCCTATGTTAGTTCACGATGCAACTATGAATTTTAAAATATTGTCATATATTTTGAAAATTTCTCAAAATTTGTAGGTTAACTTTCGGTAAATTCTTTATATACTGAATTCTATCCTCTTTAGTGTTTTTTAAATTTTATAGCCACATTCTACATTTATATTAATGTATGCAAAACTTTTATTAATCGTACATTGACATATTTTAACAATTAATTTAATAAAACTTAATATATTACCTAAAACAATGGACTAACCAATATGAAATATCTATTCTCTAGAGAAACAGAAATAAAAAAGGTGTCAAACTATCATCTTATATCAGGACACGATGCAATTATGCATTAAAACAAGATTGTCGTATTTTTGAATTTTTCTAAAAATTTGGGGGTTAATTAACCTCTACGAAAATATTGAGTTTTCTGTAAATGTTCTATACACTGAAATTTATCCTCTTTAGAGTAGTTTAAAATTTCTAACCACATTCTCCCCCCTTCCAAAAGCATTTTTTAGTTTTCCTCAAAATTTGTAGGTTAACCCAACTAAAATATTGTGTTTTTCAGTAAATGCTATATATACTAAAGTTTATACTCTTTAGCGTTGTTTAAAATTTTCTAACGATATTCTAAATTTATATTAATGTATGCAAAATGTCTTTTCATCGTACATGGACATCGTTTCTATTTTTTAACATTTAATTTAATAAAAGTTCATATAAAACCTTAATATATTGACTAACAACTATGAAATATACATTCTCTAAAGAACCGGAGACAAAAAAAGTGTCAAACTTCTTTGACCATCATCCTATATCAGTACACGAGGCAACTATGTCTTAAAACAAAAATATCATATTTTTTGAATTTTTCTAAAAACTGTACGTTAACCCCTACGAAAATATTAACTTTTTGGTAAATTCTTTATATACTGAATTTTATCTTGTTTAGTGTTTTTTTAAATTTTTATAGCCACTTTCTACATTTATATTAATGTATGCAAAACTTTTATTAATCTTACATTGACATATTTTAACAATTAATTTAATAAAACTTAATATATTACCTAAAACAATGGACTAACCACTATGAAATATTTATTCTCTAGAGAAACGGAAATAAAAAAGGTGTCAAACTATCATCTTATATCAGGACACGATGCAATTATGCATTAAAACAAGATTGTCGTATTTTTGAATTTTTCTAAAAATTTGGGGGTTAACCCCTATGAAAATATTGAGTTTTCTGTAAATGTTCTATACACTGAAATTTATCCTCTTTAGAGTAGTTTAAAATTTCTAACAACATTCTTCCCCCTTCCAAAAGCAACTATGCATTAAGTAGTATTGTCATTTTTTTTTAGTTTTCCGAAAAATTTGTAGGTTAACCCCCTACTAAAATATTGAGTTTTTTAGTAAATGCTCTATATACTAAAGTTTATACTCTTTAGCGTTGTTTAAAATTTTGTAACCATATTCTAAATTTATATTAATGTATGCAAAACGTCTTTTCATTGTACATGGACATCGTTTCTATTTTTAACATTTAATTTAATAAAAGTTCATGTACAACCTTAATATATTGACTAACCACTATGAAATATACATTCTCTAAAGAATTGGAGACAACAAAAGTGTCAAACTTCTTTGACCATCATTTTATATCAATACACGAGGCAACTATGCATTAAAACAAAAATATCATATTTTTTGAATTTTTCTAAAAAACTGTGGGTTAACCCCTACGAAAATATTGAGTTTTTCTGTAAATGTTCTATACACTGAAGTTTATTCTCTTTATAATTGTTTAAATTTCTAACTACTTTCTATTTGTATAGTAATGTATGCAAGATTTTTTTCATGGCACATGGACATCGTCTCTAATGTTTTAACAATTAAATTAAATAAAAATCATATATTATCTAAATCAGTACACTAACCACAATGAAATGTCTATTATCTAGAAAAACAAACACAACAAATGTTTCAAACCTATTTTACCATCATCCTATGTTAGTTCACGATGCAACTATGCATTTTAAAATATTTTCATATTTTTGAAAATTTCTCAAAATTTGTAGGTTATCCCTACGAAAATATTGACTTTTCGGTAAATTCTTTATATACTGAATTTTATCCTCTTTAGTGTTTTTTTAAATTTTTATAACCATATTCTACATTTATATTAATGTATGCAAAACTTTTATTAATCGTATATTGACATATTTTAACAATTAACTTAATAATACTTAATATATTATCTAAAACAATGGATTAACCACTATGAAATATCTATTCTCTAGAGAAACGGAGATAAAAAAAGGTGTCAAACTATCATCTTATATCAGGACACGATGCAATTATGCATTAAAACAAGATTGTCGTATTTTGAATATTTCTAAAAATTGGGGATTAACCCCTACAAAAATATTGAGTTTTCTGTAAATGTTCTATACACTGAAATTTATCCTCTTTAGAGTAGTTTAAAATTTTAACCACATTCTTTCCCCTTCCAAATGCAACTATGCATTAAGTAGTATTGTCATTTTTTTTTAGTTTTCCTCAAAATTTGGTTAACTCTTATTAAATATCGAGTTTTCAGTAAATGCTTTGTATACTAAAGTTTATACCCTTTAGAGTTTTCTAAAACTTTCTAAAAATATTCTAAATTTATATTAATGCATGTAAAAAACTTTCATTGTACATAGACATCGTTTCTATTTTTTTAACATTTAATTTAATAAAACTTCATATATAACCTAAGTAAATTGACTAACCACTATGAAATATACATTCTCTAGAGAACCAGAGACAACAAAGGTGCCAAACCTCTTTGACCATCATCATATATCAGTACACGATGCAACTATGCATTAAAACAAGAGTATCATATTTTTGAATTCTTCTGAAAATATGTGGGTTAACAACCCCCTACGAAAATATTGAGTTTTTTGTAAATGTTATATGCACTGAAGTTTATTTTTTTTATAATTTTTTAAAATTTTAACTATTTTCTATATGTATATTATTGTATAAGAGACTTTTTCATAATACATGGACATCATCTCTAATTTTTTTAACAATTAAATTAAATAAAATTTTATATACTATCTAAATCAATATACTAACCACTATGAAATCTCTATTCTCTAGAGAAACATAGACAACAAATGTTTCAAACCTCTTTGACCATCATCCTAAGTCAATTACGATGCAACTATGCATTAAAATATTATCATATTTTTTTCAAAATTTGTAGATTAACCCTTACAAAAATATTAATTTTTTCGGTAAATGCTACATATATTGAAGTTTATCCTCTTTAGTATTATTCAAAATTTCTAACTACATTCTACATTTATTTGAATGTATGCAAATTTTTTATTCATGGTATGTGAAAATCATTTTTAAAATTTTAACAATTAGTTTAATAAAATGTCTAAGTCAATTGACTATCCACTATTTGACTATCCGAAATATATATTCTCTAGAGACATAGACAAAGAAGATGCCAAACATTATATGATAAATCATTGCAATCTAAAAGAAATGTTATATTTGAAATAAATATATTACTACTACTCTCTGAGTTAGTTAGAAAGTCCAAAAACATTGCCAACTAATGGTTTAACTGGTAGCCACTATAGAAATAATAGAAATAAACAGAAAATGAACAGATAAAAATAAAATAGTAGGAGTGAGAAGGAATAATTTTTCCTAATCATATTTAACAAAGAATAATTTTGTTCTATAGATCTCTATAAAAAGGGAATAAGAAGGGGAAAATTCCTTGTAAATAGTTTTTTTTTGACATAGAAAGTAATTCAATGTTCCTCTTTATTCCTTGGTTACTTTTTTAAACTTAAATCTATTGTTGTCATCTTGACATATAATATTTTTTAGTCTAATTTAGTGTAACAAAAAAAAACAGATTTCGCTAATAAAAAGTAATTTTTCAAGTCTCTGATCTCTTAGATGTGAGGATTTATGAAATGATGAAATGTAAGTACAAAGTGGAATTGGGTAACGAAAACGACCAATAACTGCAGAATTTTTGGGACTTTGGAATGGTAGATATTAATATTGCTGTCATTCTGCGGAGAAAGTGACATTTTCTTGGTTATATATATTAATAAGAATTTTGTAATTGATTCAAAAGGACTTTTGTTCAGCACTGCACTGCAAAACGGAGATTGCGCCATCTTCTTTGTCGCAATGTCAAGCTGCTCTCCATTCTTGGATTCTCTCTGTCACATCCAAATCTTTTTTCATAGAGTATCTCTTTCCTCATGCATACCCCAACTTTTTTAAAATATATATGTAACATTATATGTAAAAAATATTAAGAAAATTAATTTGGTTATCTATGGTAACAAAGTATGTTTATTTTTTTGTCAAATATTTATTTAGAACTCTAGAGTTAATTATACTTGCAATGGAGTAATGAAATATAGTAATTTATCAAGAAGTGATTGACAATACCGTATGAGTGAAGTCAAAATACGACAAAATGTCATGCAGTGATTGCATGAATAATAAAAAAGAAACTTTCAAACTTTGGAATAATTAACGTACTATTTGTCGCATGAAATGAAGTCTACAGGCTGAGAGAGCGAACGTAAGAGATCCATTAACCGTAGATGGTCGGAGCGTTACAATATATATATTTTTGAGTTTTTTTGTTGGACCGTTAAACTTACTCGTGTTGTATACACACAGATTTTTCTTTTTAAAATGATGCAAAGTTTCTCTCAGATCTGAAGTTTTCTTTTGCGAAACCTTTGATCATATCTAAAGTTCAAAAGGGCGGGTTTATAAATATAGTCTATTATATGATTGTGCACAAAAAATCTATTACATGATCTGTGCTCAAAAAGTCTGAGTGCACACACACTTTTAGATGTTTTTTTGTGCTTAACATTAGATTTTATAGTGAGTACCGGAATGATTTATTTTTGTCAACTACCGTTTTAACTAGATCAAGTTGTAGCCAAACGAGCTGATTCTCCGGATAGCATATTCGTCTATCTATATCTAATTTATATGAGAGAAAATACCACATATGTTTCTTGCCTCTTTTGCTAACGAGTTTGTAGTACCATTCTTACTCCAAGGAATAAGAATCAAATTCACGTCCAACATGCATAGAGAGTTGTACCTACAGCTTTAATGCCATAGGACAAATAAAATAAATATTTTAAAAAATTGTTTTATTTAATATGTTTTTAACACAAATTTTAAAAATCATTATTGTTCTTGCTATACCCCTAATAATATTCCTTTTGTTTCACTTTAAATGTCGTTTTAGATTTATGCATCCATATTAAGTAAATATTTAATTTTATATACTTTCTAAATAAAAATATCATTAATTATGAAACTAATCATATTTAAATCAATAGAAAAATAAACTAGATAATATAAAGAGTCATATGTCATATATCATATAAATTTAATAAATTTTGTATTGAAATTTCAGAATAAGATTTATTTTATGACGAAAATGTTACTCTACAACGATAATTAAACTATAACGGAGGAAACATTATTTGATTTGATTTTGTTAATTAGCGAATTAAAAAAGATAATGATAAAAGTGAAAATATCAATTGAAAGTATAAAACAACAATTATAATGAAACATATTTTAAAGTCTACTATGATACTCAAAATTAACAGAGGGATTACTTGTTTTGCATTGATTTAACAAAAAGATTCATTTTTAGTTAAATTCCAGATAGAATTTACTAAAAATGGACAGCTCTTATTATTTTGTGTTTAACTAACATACAAATATTAGAATTTACTAAAAATGGACAGCTCTTATTATTTTGTGTTTAACTAACATACAAATATTAACTGATATTCAATATAAATTTTATGTCAAAAAATTATTTAGAAATTTAAAAATAAATAATGAAAGTGATATTTTTAACATAACTTCATAAAATATAAACAATATCATATTCCTTTTACTTTAACCACTTTTGCCCTTATTTTTTAAGAAGGGCAAAATACTTATAACTTTAGGGTTAATTAATCTAAGACTTGTTTAGAGTTGAGGGGTGTGTAGGGTTTTGGATTGTGAAGTTTAGGATTTTAATTCATTTTCAAAAAATTGTCTCTTAAAAAGAAGGTATTTGTGAAAATGTCTTTTTAGTAAAGATAAAGATGTATAATGGTACCAATAATATGGTAAACATCAAAATTCTCCTTAATATAATTATTGGACACATGCTCCTTCTTTTTTTAATATCATTTTGACTTTTTCAAGCAAATTAAAAAATTGATTAGAATGCATTAATGTTTTTTATATTTATAATCATTTAACCAATAATCTTTGAGATAAATCAAAATATTTATGAAACAATGCAATTTGCAATAAATATTAAGCTCAAACATGGGGAATTTCCATGTATACCACATTATTGGTACCACTTTTCATTTTTATCTTCATTAAAGAGACAATTTCATAAATACCAGTTTTAAGAGGTGATTTTTTTTAAAAAATTAACTAGAATTCTAAATTTTACATTCCTAAACCCTACCCCACCCCTCAACTCTAAAACCTAAGTTTTAGATTAATTAACCCAAAGGTTATAAGTGTGTTTTTTCCTCTTAAAAAGTAAGGGTAAAAATGATTAAGATAAATATAAAAAATGGTACTAGGAAAATGATATTTTTGATAATTTTCCCTCAAACATATATAAAATTTAAAAAAAACTCTTTACAAAATGGATGGAGTATCTTTTTACATGTCAATGACTAATATTTCGAAAGTCTTAGACAAATGTTTTATTTTACTATGCTCAAGATCGGCTCTGAATATATGCTGTAATATTTATGTCGATTTAAATTGTTCACATATGTGTATTGTATGCATCGTTTTGCTGTATTATATAGTATATGATTGTACATGCAATTTCTACATGGTTTATATGATGTACTACATCATTCATAAATTTAAAATGCTTTTTTATAGATGTAAACTGCAGTATATCAACCACAAAGTTTGATTTAATGATTTCCATGAGACAAAGAATTGTCTTGTTAATACAGATCAAGGATCAATTTTTCTTCAGTGTGAAATTATTAGCTCTATAAGTGGCCACATAGATTTGTACCCATTACTTATAGTTTATTTGAATTCTCAGAAAATGAATCTATCCATAAGATGCATTTCTAGTTAAAAATTAATCCGAACCTTTTAATAGATCGACTTGAAAAACTCCAGAGTAATAAAAACTGCACTATATTTTTATTTGAACCACTGACTTTCCATCAGTTCAAAAAAAACCACTGACTTTCCACAAAAAGAAATGAAAAACCTTGACCAATAATTATGTAACTAGTGCTGTGGTTATTTGCTGGTGGGAGTTTTCGAACATTAAATGGCTCAGATTTATTGGTCCGTACGCAAACGAAGAGCAAGGTGAACATTTAATGGCATATGATGGTGTGATGATGCTTTTGGACAAAGGAAGAACGACAGTTTTTTGTGTTAGCGGTAAAAGTAAAGTAATCATTTAAACAAAAAATCATCATTAAAAATATCAAAAATTTCACCCTATAAAATAGAAATTGAAGTAAGAAATGCTCAGATCTCTCTGTATTTTTATTTTATAATTAAGTAGAAAAATAAATTTATTTTAATAATGTTTTTATTTTTTTACTACTCTATTTTTACTTAAAAATGGTGGGGTTGGGTTAAAACTTTAGTCCATTGTGGATTTACTCTATTTTAGAGGAACTATAAAGTTTACAATATTAGAGATGTTACTGTTTTTGAACAAAAAAAAAAAAAGAGATGTTACTGTTATGTCTGATGGACCATTTTCATTTATTGTTGGACCCGTTTGATTTGTAACATACGGTGAATTCTAAATAAAGTGTAATATATTAAACATGAAAGAAAAAATGATGTTGACATATTTTTGTTATATAATAATATGTACAAAATTGGTGGTAGGAGTCTGGTGAGTGATGCAAGGGAAGCTGAAGTTCCGCAACTCCACCATACTGAAGTATTATTCTAAAATCACTTTTGACAAAAATATTGATTTATATTATGAAATTGAGTGGGTACTAATACTATAGTGGTATTTATCAGAACACAATAATTAATTTATTTATAAATTTACAAAAAATAATAATTAATTTATCAGAATCTTTGTATCTATTTTAATGCTTTAGAAACTCCACTATCCTAGCTACTATACGAATCTAAAATGATGAAATGCATGCATTGAATACAGCAGACTGGCAAGCATGACACGTGTCCATATCCATATGTGGTTGTATGAATAAGTCAACTTACTCCAGTTAATTACCACCATCCTTTTATTCTGATCAAAACAAAACACTTTTTCTTTCCTTGAGAAAGACTTTTAGTTCTTCTAGAACTATACATACACAAGAAACTTTACCCACCGTAAAATACTGTTTTTTTCAGTAAATACTAAATACAAAGTTAATCAACCCTTTTCACATCTTATTAAATGTCATTTAAGTTATTAAATATATTGACTAGTCTTTTATTTATGTAGTGCATATAAAATTTTCATTTTACACTCACTAAATACTCCTTCCGTTTCATTAAAACGAATATTTTAAAAAAAAATTATTTCACAAAAATAGATTTTTTTATGTTTTCTATGCAAATATTGTAAAGTTTTTTAAAAATAATTGATTTTATTGAGTTGTTATTGATTAAAAATTATTGAAAATTAAAAAATACAGAAACAATGCATTTATTATAGTGTTATAATGCATTTTCTTAATATATGTGAAAACACAAAAAAGTATATCTTTATGAAACAAATGGGAGTATATCGTTATTTTGAGCTAGATAAAAAGGATCATATAATGCATAACAAAAGCAATAATTTTGAATAGTTTTCATCTGCTTGTAGATTAATTTCAATAAAATTGTACAAGGGCTTCTATTGCAAAGAAGTTGATAATAATTCAAAAATAACCGGATATATAAATGAAGAATACCCTAAGATAGATCTAAAAAAAAATTTGTTATCAAAATAACATTTAAGGAAAAAAATGACCAAAATAATCTTTATTAAAAGGTGTAAATATACATTTATACCTTTGGATTAACTAATCTAGACTTAGAATTTAAAGTTATGGATGAGTTTTTGGAGATGAAGTTTAAAATTAAGAAAATATATATATATATATATATTAAATTTTTTAAAAATAAAGGGCTATTTTGGTCATTTTTGAAGTTTATTTTTGTGACAAAAGCTTCAAAAATGTTTATTTGAGAGATTTATCCTATATAAATTAAGCGTCCAGAATATTAATATTAGAAAATACTACCTTGTAGTAGTAGCAAATAAACTAAAATCCCCAAACTTAAACAAAACAAACTCTTGACGTACAGAAAAAAAAAGAGGAACAAACCAATCTCTTTAGAACTTTTGTTTCATTTGTCTTCATCTAATCTCTCTCTTTTTATGTATTTCATTGTGTAAGACTTAAAAGGTATGATTTTACTCTTAATTTTTTAAAAAAAAATAATGTGTTATTTTATAATCTAAGTAAGTTATTACTCCATCTGTTTCTAAATAAGTGTCATTAGCTTTTTTTTTTGTTTCAAAATAAGTGTCATTTTGCATTTCCAATACAACTTTTCACATATAATCTCTTTCTTACCCTTTTAAATAACCAATAGATATTTTTTAAAATCATTTTTATTTAAATAATTAAACATTAAATAAGAGTACATTAGTATATTTTTCTATTTTCTTAATCTCCGTGAAAAGTGTCAAAGTGACACTTATTTAGAAACGGAGGGAGTATTTAGTAAAAAAAGCAAAATAATGTTATTACATTTAATGGAGAACAATGTATATGAGATAGTGATGTGTGTGGAAAGAGTAGTGTACTTGGTACATGTAAATGAATAGTAGTAAATAAGTGAAAACTTTTGATGTTGTTTGGATAAATAATTGAATACTGAGTAAATGGGAGAAAAGGACAGAAGGCATGCAAAATGAAGGCAGACCAAACTTAGGGTAAGATAAAAGCTGCTTCCAATCCTTTTTTCTTTTTACCTTCCCAATTGTTTACAGAAAATAGGGACCAACAAGAAAATACCAAACCAATAGAATATTTTTAATATATTTATTATATTTAATAAAAGTAAAAGAAAATGCAAAAGGGAATATTATTTAATTAAGTAAGTGAAACTTAATAAAAGAAGCAGAAAGGAAGAAGCGAGAAACTCCAGATCTACCTCCTCTTTTACGTATCCGTGTGTATCATTGCGTCTTCCTCTCTTAATTTAATTTAACGTGTAGCCGTTCCATAAAAATCTCTGAATCCGATCGGAGAGATCGTTGGTTTCATCTCAGAACTTGGAGTTTGTTTTGTCGGCGGGTGAGGTTCGTGTTGTTTTCAATCGGCATTGATGCGATTTAAAGTGGGTTTTTAGAGTGTCGGTGAATGAGTTATTAACGGTTTCGTTTTCAATTAAAAGTTTGGAGCTTTGCATTAATGGCGAGCTTCAAGTGATGCGTTTCTCTTTTTTTTTTTTAATTGTCAGGAGAAGAAGACAAGTGTGGATGAGACTTTAATGCATAGGAATCGAAGTTAATGCATTCATAAGCCCCACCTTAAGAGCAGATCTTGATATCTTTTGCTCTGGCTCTCTGCTAATTTCCGAGACAAAATCAAGCTCATATTGTCATAGGATTACTCTGGTGTGGTATAATTTATCGACAACAACAAAAAGGTTAAGGCTTTACGTTCTATTTCACTGTTTTCTTTTTATGTGTTAATGGGTTTCTTGTAGGTGCTGCTTTAGTTTCATTTCTAATACTTTGAATAACCGTTGCCTTCTGTTAACTCCAGGTTTTGTATTGCATCACAAGTGATGGTAGTTTAACTCACATGCATTAACAAGAATCTTCCCCTTTTGATCGATATGTCAGGTAAAATTTTGTTGTTGTTTGTTATAAATTATTTTTATGTCTCATGTTTTGGCCGTTCAAGAGTTCGTTTTTGTCCTTGTCCCCTGTGGAGTGGATGATTCAGAAAAGTTTCTTGTGTGATAGTTTAGATGTTAGATACTTACTTTTGATTTGTCTAATGAAGGAGTGGAGGAAAATGGAACCCTTGATGAAATCAGGGAGAGAAGATCAGACTTTGAAATCTCAGAAGAAGATGAAAGAAGGCGCTCTAAGATCGGCAATTTGAAGAAGAAGGCTATTAATGCTTCTACCAAGTTCACTCATTCTCTGAAGAAAAGAGGGAAAAAGAAAATTGATTATCGGTTTCCTCCAGTCTCCATTGAAGATGTAAGGGATGAAAAAGAAGAGAGCATTGTTCTTGAACTTCGCCGTAACCTTCTTGAGAGAGACTTGTTACCTCCTAGACATGATGAATACCATACTCTTCTGAGGTTACTTAATTTGTCATTCTTTAGTAGCTTCATAAGCACATTGGTCCCTTAAGTTTAAAATATGATTTGTTGCCATAAAGTGTAACTAACCATTCATTTTGAAAAATGTAGATTTTTGAAAGCGAGGGACTTCAACATTGAAAAAACCATCCAGATGTGGGAAGAAATGCTTAGATGGAGAAAAGAGTATGGGACAGATACCATACTAGAGGTAAGGAAGCCATTTGTTTTAACTTGGACACCAGCTTTGTTTGTTGCTCTATATGAAAGAAAAAAGTTACTCTCGCGTTGGTAGGATTTTGATTTCGAAGAGCTGGAAGAAGTTCTGCAATACTATCCTCAAGGCTATCATGGAGTTGACAAGGAAGGAAGACCTGTCTACATTGAAAGACTTGGAAAAGCTCATCCTGCTAAGCTTATGCGTATCACCACCATAGATAGGTATCTAAAATACCATGTGCAAGAGTTTGAGAGAGCTCTCCTGGAAAAATTCCCTGCATGCTCGATTGCAGCAAAGCGTCGAATCTATTCTTCGACTACAATACTTGATGTGCAAGGACTGGTACTTAACTTAAGCTATGCTTTGAAGCAGCACTTGCTCTTTTAGTGCTTCCATATTCTTAGCTATGGATTGTCATGTTAATCACAGGGCATGAAGAATTTTTCACAAACAGCTGTAAATCTTGTGGCTGCAATGTCGAAGATAGACAACAGCTACTACCCTGAGGTACTTGAGTTTCTCAACTGACATCTCAGTTCTTCATCGCATTCATACCGGGTTGTTTCATAGAATGTACATCCATTTATTTTGCAGACGTTGCATAGAATGTACATTGTGAATGCTGGAACAGGTTTCAAGAAGGTGCTTTGGCCTGCTGCTCAGAAGTTTCTTGACGCAAAGACCATTGCAAAGATACATGTACAGCTCTCAACCTATTTTTCTTCTTGGCCAACTATTGCCATGTGTACTTTATCTTATTTCTTACTGCTGCAGGTGCTAGACTCCAGATCTTTATCCAAATTACACGAAGTCATTGATTCAAGGTAGTATGCTTTCCATTCAAAGTTTAATAATTTCAGATATCATTTGAAGCCAGTACTTACCAGATCCAGTGTTCTGTGCTTTTAGTCAATTGCCGGACTTCCTCGGAGGTTCATGCTCTTGCTTTGGCGACGGAGGGTGTCTTCGCTCTAATAAAGGACCCTGGAATGATCCTGAAGTAATGAAGGTACAAACCTACAGCCTTTTAACCTTTGCTATTAACTTTTAGGTGGCTGTTCTTTACTCGGGAACTTTTAAGTAGAAGTAAGCTTTTAGTATGTTCTTTTACATGAAGCTCATTTTAGATATGTGCCTTTATCAGCTCCTCTACCATGGAGAATCATCACTCTTTAAACAAATCAGTAGGAAGCTGAGTGACCCGCAGAATTCTTCATCCTACATAAGTATACATCCTTCAAAGGTAAATGGCTCTATTAAGCCAATATCTTTGTTCTAAAACTTTTTTTTCCCAGTATATATGACAAATCAGGTTTAAACTTTAGGCTATGCAAGCTGAGACTTCAGCAGCAGAATCTGAATCTTGTTCTGATGTTCCTACTTCTCTAACGGGAACAATGTGCTCAGCCTCTACTCATGTGAATACAGCCTATGAGGAAGTGAGTTATTTGTGTCTTAGACCACTCTACTTTCATAATACTGACCGGAGCAATATGATCTACGCAGGCTAGGACCTCAGATGTTAACGGCTATTATAGTTGCGATGACAAGTTTACCATACCTAACAAAGCTACTAACCGAATAGGCCACCAAATGCTCGAACTAGATCAAACAACACTCAGTTTAAAACATGAGACATCTCCACCAGGTTATATATACTTCATGCTTTGCTGTTCAAACGTATTATTTACAGATACCTTTCTTCTTTAATCTAATGCCGTATTGAATATCAATTTCCAGGTGCCTCCATCATACGATGGCTTCATGATTTAAGGGGAACAATCGACATCATAAGAACTGAGAACCTAGCAAAAAGATTACTTTCTATGTTGCTGAAACTAGCAGCAGTTTTCCGTTGTATCCCGTTTCAGATTTTGAGGAGGAAGAATACTATCACTCCTTCAATTCCTACGGAAGATGAGAATAGGAGCGGCCTCACCCCAACTCATGCAGCCACCACAACGAAAGACAGGATCCATCCCTGTTTGGAACGTATTCAGGAACTGGAGAAAAGGTACGAGGAAATCAGGAACAAACCGGTTGAAATACCGGTAGAGAAGGAGAGAATGCTGATGGATTCTCTAGACAGAATCAAATCGGTTGAGTTTGATCTCGTAAAAACAAAGAGGGTAAATACTATATGCTGCTCTGCTGTTCCTTTTAACCCTTTTCTCATAAACTCTGCATAATGGTAGCTTGGACCTTTGACTTACTTTTTTGTTTTTTCCAAATGATTGCAGGTTTTGCATGCCACTGTGATGAAACAGATGGAAATAACTGAAATGCTGGAAAGTTTACGAGAGTCCCAACTTCACGTAAGTTAAGTCCCCCAAGGTTTGATTAACTGTAGTGAAGAATATTGAGATGAGCTAACACTCGTAGATTTCTCTATTGTGCAGAGAAGAAGATTGTTCTGTTAGAAAAAAGCATAAGAGAACAGTGAGTTTTGCAATAGATACAGCTCCAAACATCTGCACATACAGAGAAATAACAGATTTTCCAAAAGAAGAAACATGTTAGCTTCTTCCTCCTCTAACTTGGTTCACAAGCCGTTTTGGTTTATTTCTCTTAAGGTCCATCTGCTTCAACCTTTTAAAGTAAAAAAAAAAAAAAGGAGAAGAAGAAGATAGGGACAAAGACAATCTTTAATGGTTTAGAATGTAGATTTGAGATGAGAGTTCTGAGTATAAAAGCTGATTTTCAAACCCTTTTGTTGTAATCAGTGTAGAGAAGAAAGTAGACTAAAGAAACTAGAATAGTGTGAGATATCTATTTTATGTTTATGAAAATTAAAAACACAACCCTGAGTCTCTCTGTATTTGTTTAACATGAAAGCAGCACCAAATGAGATTGTAAAGGAGGAGTATACTATATCCATTTATTAGTTTAGGAGGAATCTGATGTAGTGGTGAATTTGCAGTTGGGTATGATTTGGGTGTTTATAAAGTTGGCGAGGTTTCATTGAAAAGACTAGCTAAAAATTTTGGGCAATTCTGATAATAATGCGAAACTCTTCCCAACGCCATGAGGGAAAAGACAAATAAACCTCTCGTAATCTTAAAATCAAATTACAATGAATACGAGAACGAATTATGGGAGGGTAAAACCGTAAACTAAGCATCGATTAAAGAAAAGAGTTTTTTTTTTTTAAAGAAAAAGAAAAAACATGGACCGTCCGATTCTTTTGTACTGATGAAAAGCCTGTGATTGTGAGAAGGAAAATAAATAAAAAAATAAATCTATCTTCTCTCTCTCTCGCAATCGATCTCAACCAACGCCAATCCAATTAAAATCGTTGTATATGCAAAATCCTAAACTCAGAATCATAATAGATTTTTCTGGATTCAAAACAAAAAATTCACGAAGAATTGCATCGCCAGGTGATGATTTTGTTGAACCTTCCATCTCCTATGTTTATGTTTATGTTCTTGAATTTATTTGAATTTTTTTACATGTGTGAGATGTATTGTTTTCATTTGGTTTGGGATAAAGTTTCTATTTTTCAGATTGTAATCTTTGTGAGGACGATGTTTTGATCTCTCTTTTCTCTAACCGCTTTGTTTTGTTTTATATTTTGCAACTCTAGCAATAATTCATTTGAATAATTATTTACTTTTGGTCTCCTCCTGTAAGTAGTCTCATCTTAAAGATGTTGCTGTCTTTATATTGTTCTTTTGTTTACAACTCTATTTGGCTTCTGTGGTGGCTTCCTTTCAGAGTTTTGTAATAAAAAGCTGCTTTTTTCTACATGTGCAGGTGCCTTTTTCATCCAAATAACTAAATAAAAATATGTCCAATTACCAAGCAGAGGATGCTGCTGCGTACATGGACCATGTTGATGATGATGACGCTATGGAAGATGTTGATGATGATTTAGATGACGACTTTCATGCTGATGACATGGCTGCTTCCGACTCTGATGTCGACGAGTTTGACTACTCTGTAAGTTTATACCAACTCTAATCTACTTGTGCTCCTCTTAAATGCTTCTAAGAAATGTATAAGCTAATATAGGTTTCTTTGGTTTCAGAGTAATAAAATAGCAGATACTTCAGCTGAGCAAGCCCGGAAAGGGAAAGACATTCAGGGCATTCCTTGGGACAGGCTTAGCATCACTAGAGAGAAATACAGACAAACTAGACTACAACAGTACAAAAACTATGAAAATGTCCCTAACTCTGGTGATTCCTCCGGGAAAGTAAGTCCCTCCATCCATTCATTCTCTGACACCCTTTAGCTCTTGTCTACTTGTTTCACTCATAATATTTTGCTTACTCACCTCCTCAGGATACTCAGAAAGGGGCTGTCTTCTATGATTTCTGGCGGAACTCAAGATCTATCAAATCAAGTATCCTTCACTTTCAGGTTCTCATTGAACCATATCTACCTTTTTGTCATTCAAGCTCTCTCAAGTCCGTATGTCAAAATGAAAAGTTGGTTTTGTAGTTGAGGAATCTGGTTTGGGCAACTTCTAAGCACGATGTCTACCTTATGTCACAATTTGTGGTGAGCCATTATTCTACTTTGACATCTGGAAAGCATGAAGTTCTCAATGTTCAAGGTCATGTTTCCCCATCCGAGGTTAGTTTCTTTCTTCCAGAATCATCAAAGAAAGACTCTTCTATAAAGATCTACATCAGCTACTGGTATTTTTTTATTTTTTTTTGCTTGTGTGGTTGCAGAAACATCCTGGAAGTTTGCTGGAGGGATTTACAAAGACTCAAGTGAGTACACTTGCAGTGAGGGATAAGTTCTTAGTTGCTGGCGGATTTCAAGGAGAACTTATTTGCAAGGTAAGCCCCTGGAGTTGTACGAACCATGGATTTCACGTACATTCATGTGCAATCTAATCAACTGTTTCCATAATTGATGCAGCATCTTGATAGACCTGGTGTGAGCTTTTGTTCCCGTACAACCTATGATGATAATGCCATTACTAATGCAATTGAGATCTATAACAAACCCAGGTATTTACTTGTCTTTTGCTCCATGTAGTTTAATTTTGCCAACTTCTAGCTTCTAACATACCTTTTGGCGTCTGTCTGCAGTGGTGCTCTTCATTTCACGGCCTCAAATAATGATTGTGGAGTCAGAGACTTCGATATGGAGAGATATCAGCTTGTTAACTATTTTCGCTTTCCTTGGCCGGTGAATGTGAGTTCCTACTCGTTCCTTGATTCATATTCTAGCATTGGCATAAGTGGATGTGTCATACTTGTCACCACTGCTTGTCACACTAAGTTTTAGTAATAAGTACAGTTAACGTAAACGGATAATTTTTTTATTGTCAGCACACATCTCTGAGTCCTGATGGTAAACTATTGACGATTGTGGGAGACAACCCAGAGGGTCTTCTCGTAGACCCCAACACGGGAAAGGTGCAGACACTATCTCTATGTTCCAGTCTTCTGAATAACCACTCTTTTCTTCTAACTCAGTTCCAAATTTCCGACAGACACTTGGAACACTAGTAGGACATTTGGACTTCTCCTTTGCATCAGCATGGCACCCAGATGGGCTCACTTTCTCCACAGGTAACCAAGACAAAACCTGCCGGGTTTGGGACATTCGTAACCTCTCTAAATCCGTTGCTGTCTTGAGGGGTAACCTTGGAGCAATCCGATCCATCCGGTACACATCTGATGGGAAGTACATGGCCATGGCTGAGCCGGCTGACTTTGTCCATGTGTACGACGTCTCAAAAGGGTATGAAACAGAGCAAGAGATTGATTTCTTTGGGGAGATCTCGGGAATATCCTTCAGCCCTGACACGGAAGCGCTCTTCATCGGTGTTTGGGACCGCACTTACGGTAGTCTCCTTGAGTATGGTCGCCACCACAACTACTCCTACCTCGATTCATATCTATAATCATTCGGAGCCATCAGAAGAATAAAAAGAGCTTATCCACATGCGTGCTCTTCACTCTCCCGTCCAAAAACAAAAAAATAAAGTATGATGAAATCACTTATGGTGTAAATGATGTGTTGTGCAAGTACTAGGATTTCACAGAGAGTCGATATTAGTTAGCTTATGAGTGTTGTTGAGGTTCATGTATATGTACAGAAGTGTTGTGTGTTCAGCTTGAGTTTGCATAAACTCTTTACTTTGGTCAGACCAGGATCTTATCCCGAGCCTATTGTTTCGCTCTACTCGATTGTTAGGGGTCTCGGTTTCATCCTTTTAAGCTGTTTCTGTGTTGTATTTCGACGGACTGTAAATTGTGTGTTGATTAAATCGGGCATTAATATTTTGAGGTCTTATAAGGAGAACAATCTAAACTATGAGGGTTTTAACGCGAACAAGAAAATTGATGTGTTAATCTCGTCGTCTAAATTTGACAAAAGATTTTTTTTGACGCTTAAAAGACATCTTCATTCTCACTTCATATTTTATAAAATAATATTTTTGTTTTATGCCCATGATTTTATTTTTATTTTTATTTTAGAGTAAAATATGGAATAAAATATAGATGTTTTAACTGTATACTTAAATTGCTTTATAAAGAACCATATTTGGCTGAATTTACTTGCATTATATTACTTTTGTTTCAATTTAGATGTTAGAGGATAAAATTTTCGCTTTGATATAAGTGTCGTTTTAGAATATTAATGTAAAATTTATTAATTTTATATGTCATTCTATTTTTTATTAATTGAAATGTGGTTAAATGTATAGGTAATGATGTTTTTATTTCGAAAATATATAAAATTAAATTATATTTTATTTTGTGTGCACAAACCTGAAACGACATTAAGAAAATATTAAAGAACCTTGTAAGCATTTTTTTAATCTCTCTAATTATTTAATAAATCGTTTTGCAGAGAATTGAAACATAGACCTAACATTAATGAGCTTTGAGTGGATTAAAGAGCTTTCCACTATAGATTCTAGTTTGAATGTCGCAGTTTATGTGGATTAAATCGTAATAAAGTAAAATGTAAGGCGCTTAATGGAAACAAGTCTAAACAAGGAGGGGCTGTAAGAGAAATTATTGGTCCAAAATCTCATAATCCAAAACAAACCAATGAAAGGACGCCACATCATCAACCTCGAATCATATCCTCACGTACATAATCTTGTATGGTCTCCTCCTAGCGAAGATCATAAATCCAAAACCACTCATTCTCTCCCGCACTGAAACTCTCCAAAGAACATGGCGACAATCGCATCTGCTTTGCTCACACCCACAACAACCTTCTCCACCGCAATCTCTCAGAAAACCCCAAACTCCATCTCCTTCCACGGCCTCCGTCCTCTCCGTCTCGGTGGCTCCTCCTCCGCCTTACCAAAGCTATCCACCACCTCCGGAAGAAGATCTTCCTCCTCGGCCGTCGTGAGAGCCGAGCTAAGCCCATCAGTGGTCATAAGCCTCAGCACGGGTCTCTCCCTCTTCCTAGGTCGGTTTGTCTTCTTCAACTTCCAGAGAGAGAATGTGGCGAAACAGGTGCCGGAGCAGAACGGGAAGACACACTTCGAAGCCGGAGATGATCGTGCCAAGGAGTATGTAAGCCTCTTGAAGTCGAACGATCCGGTTGGGTTCAACATCGTGGATGTTCTTGCATGGGGTTCTATTGGACACATCGTTGCTTACTATGTCTTGGCCACTTCTAGCAATGGATACGATCCTAGCTTCTTTGGCTGATTCATTTCAAATTCTCTACTCTAGTTTATGTATATGTTTAACTTGTATTGCAAGCTACCTGTTATATTTTCTCTTTTGTTTCTTTTTCTCTGTTGGCTTCTCTCTTTCGCTTTAAACGTTTTTATATTTCGTGATCTACAAAGAGCGGTTTGCAGAGTTGATAAGAACATAAAACAATGGACACAAAGATGAAACTAGGTGCTTCATATACGAATAGTCATCTATGCTAGAAAGTTAGTATGGTCACTTATTTGCCATGAGAATTATGAAATCTCGATGTTCATCCACTGATTTCAGAATTTAGATTTTATATCACTTTTACTTGGTTATTATATTTGCAGAATTTAGTTGAATGCGGCACCATTTTGTGCAAATTGAACAAATTTAAAATCAAGCTGCCTAAACCCAACCACATGTTGCCTAGTCTTAGAGATAGATACTACTGATCAACATTATGGATCATATTTCCAGTTATACAACATCTTTGTTTCAACCTCGCAGTCCAAGTTTTTCTTTCAACTAATTTTGTTCTATAAAGAGTACAACATTTTTAAAAGTCTTTGTTAATAATAATTGGAGGAATTAACATATCTTCTAGTAGGACTAGGCAATCGGAGACGCAATTGGGTTTTGGTTTAAGTTTATTCGGATTTGGATTTTCGGGTTTATGAGTTTTTAATCTCATTCGTATATAATAAAGTTCGGGTTTGATTCAATTTGGTTTAATCGGGTACGCTTCAGGTTTTAGTTATATGTTTAAGATCCGATTGGACCCGAAATAATTTTGGTTTCGAATAATAATTGGGTTATCGATTCCAAAAATATTAATTTCTACTTTAATTAAATTCAATACATTTTTAATCTTTGCAATAAATTTGTGTACATAAATTCCTCATACCATATTGTTATCCTTCAAAATAATTTTGAAAGACTATCAACCATACGAAACTTATATCTTTGACTTATACGTAACAACATTAACTATCTCATAATTCATGATAAAACAAAGCCTCATGCAAATGAGAATCATGTATAATGAAACTTTAACGAAATAAAATTAACAACTAGGAACCTTATATATGTAAGAAACACTATTTAAATTTAAAAGATAATAATATTATTTAAATTTCAGAAGCAAATTTTCAAGTGCAATTGGTAAAACATAAAACATTAATATTGACTAGTATATATATTAGACTAAATATTTGAGTTAATTCTTTAGGTAATAGATAACTATTCAAGGTATTTAATAACATTTTAATGTATTTGAATACTGATTAGGGATTGAGATGAAATTTGGTACAAGTTTATTTTGCGATTTTGAACTTTTAATTTTTTGAATGTTTATGTGGGTTCAGGTAAAACTCATAACATGTAATGCCTTAAAATAAGATTTATTCAGTATTTTTATTGAATTCAGACTGGTTCAGATTCATTTTTATTGGATTCAGACTGGTTCAGATTCATTTTTATTAGGTTGAAGTTGGTTGGATTTTTTGATTCGTTTTATAACTCTGCTACTCATCCCAGTTAATTCTGTTTCACTAATTATTTAGGTTAATAATCCTTTTTAATTTATTTATGTTCAAGTTTTCCATTGAGTAGAAAAGAAAAAGAAAATCTTGTTAAGGCCCATCTGGAGAAGCCTCACAAAGAGGAGCGCATATTCTGAGCATCTAGGGCTCCTATATATAACTACGTCTTGTCTTCACAGCGTAATAGGTATCGCCGACTAGTGTGACAACATCAAAGAATCGACAATGGACCAAACTTTCATCATGATCAAGCCCGACGGCGTCCAGAGGGGTCTGGTACGTTTCTACTACTTATCTTCTTCATTGTTGCCTTGTCTTCTTGAGAAACTTAGTGTTGAGTTTCCTCGCAAGTATCTTGATTATGTCTGGTCTTTGTGCTCCATCTCCAGGTCGGTCAAATCATCTGCAGGTTCGAGCAGAAGGGTTTCACTTTGAAAGGTAAATACATTAGCTTTTTTAACTGAGACTAGTTTACTTAATGTAGCTTTTGAGTTTGTATTTTAAGACATAGATCTTGTCAGTATTGGATGCTCTGTACTGTAGTTAATGTAGTCTGTTTGATTGGTGTGGCATGGTCTCTAGGTCTCAAGCTGATCACAGTGGACCGTCCTTTTGCTGAGAAACACTACCAAGACTTGTCGGCCAAGCCCTTCTTCAGTGGCCTTGTTGATTACATTATCTCCGGACCAGTGGTTGCAATGATCTGGGAGGGGAAGAATGTTGTCTTGACAGGAAGGAAGATCATAGGAGCAACTAACCCGGCAGCATCTGAACCAGGAACCATCCGTGGGGATTTTGCAATTGACATTGGAAGGAACATCATCCATGGAAGTGATTCAGTGGAGAGTGCTAACAAGGAATGTGCCTTGTGGTTCCCTGATGGACCTGTGAACTGGCAGAGCAGCCTTCATTCTTGGATCTACGAATGATTCTATCTCGTTCTGTTTTGTTACCCTTTGTTGTGAGTCAAAACATGTTTCTCTCCGTTGTTAGCTTTGTTGTTTCCGCCTTCTTTGCATCTTTGTTTTGAAGTTTGAATCGAACATTGAATCTGTTTTGCTTTTGTGTGAGGGTCTTATATTTTCTTTTGGTTCATATATTCTCTTTCTACTCTAGCAAGAGAGCGTATGGTTATGGCTGGGTTTGCGGGTCAACCCGCATTGCTTGACTCGCCAACATGTGGATCGACTGTCTTTTTTAACTCAAAATTTCGATCCGTATGTCTTCACCTGCCTTGCTGAAATTTGCGGGTAACCAGTGAGTCTCGCGAGTTACATTAAATTTAATAAAATAATTATTTTTATTATATATTAATTATTTTTATAAAACAATATCATAAAAATTATATATTTATAATTAGAATTATATATATATTTTTTTAAATATACGTTTTTATAAAAAGAATTTTTTTTTTTCACAATTTTTTTTTTTTGGTTTTGCGGGTTGACCGAGTACCTGCAACTCAAATTATGGTATTTCATCACCACCCCCCAATCTGTGCATAGGAGTTGCCAACGCTTATATGTGCATAAGGAGTTGTATAATAGAAAAATCTTCTTGCAGCCAACATATTTGTATCAATTAGAAGAAGTCAGATACTTTGAAGATAACATGGGAAACTTTTGAGATGGACTTCGGGTTTCCGATATCTCTGTTAGGAGGTCAATACCAAATCAGCTTTAGATAAGCTGAATGCTCAAATATCAGGACTTTTAGTGAGAGAGGTTCTGGTCGGGATCTTAAGGACATTTAACTTTGATAACAAGACAAGGTGTGCTAAGCTACCTTACAAGTTATTTGTTTGATTTGGTGGACAAGATTGTTTTAGACACACGGCTGATTGTTATCATTTACTTGTATCCCTAACTTTGTGGTGTATAGCACACTAGTGAACAATCTAAGAGAGGCAGGTAAGGTTTTAGTAAAGGACATGGTGGAGAAAGGGCAATCATGGTCATCTTATTTCAAAGTTCCAAAAATACAAAAGATCCTAGTTCCTTTTTTTCTGAAATATAGCTGTTCACATATTCTTATGTTCATTGTCTTGTCTCAAACATGTTTAAGCTCAGTATTATTTCTGCAAATTAATAAAGTATACTGTTTCCCGAGATTGAAATAGCTAACATATAAAAAAAAACTATAAAGGAACGTCGACAGCAGGGTTCGAACCTGCGCGGGCGAAGCCCAACAGATTTCAAGTCTGTCTCCTTAACCACTCGGACATATCGACTTTGTCATTTTCTATGAACAATGTTTTTATTATCTCGGGACAAACTCTGACACAGTAAAGGCTCGTAAGTGCTGACCCAATAATGGCCCATAAGTGTTGAGAGCCTACAAATGTGTCTATGAAATATAGTTTCTAGCATTATACAAAGCATTTTGCTGGAATTAATTAATGAAAAAGAGTTTACTTATGATTACTTTGAATTTGGATTCGTGTGTATGTGTGTTACTATAGATGAGAGCACTGAGACATACACTTCAATTATTTGGTCTACCCAATATGGAAATTTCATTCATGGTTATAAATCTGATATACCCGATCTTTATTTGTGGTTACAAGTTTCAATGCAGCCGTGGCGGGTTCAGGCCCGTCTTAAACTATTTTATAGCCTTAGGCGAAACATGAAATGTGAACCTTTTTAAGAATATTTTTTCACTTTATTATCTTCATCGTAATCAATTTTTCGACAAGAGAAAATTGGAAAAGGTGAGAATACATTTTTCTTCTACGTTTTATCTATGGTAAGTGAATTAGGTTTGATTAGTAATAGGCTTTATGATAATTTAATGGATTGGAATAGACCCATAAAACAACACAAATTTTTTTATGGACCTATGGACCCATGGCAAATGCCCATGTTGCCATGGGTAAGAGCCGGGGCTGGGCGGATTGGGTTGTTTCTTTGCTATTGAGACTGTTCATGCGGAGAACTCTCCTCCATTTACCACTGCAATGATAATTTGTTTCATCAAAGACAACTTTTGTCTTCCTGCTACTGTGTGCCCTGCATTAGGTGGTTTAGGAGCACCTTGTGATAGTCAGAATAAACAATACTATAGAGCACCTTTAATGGGAGTTTTTACTTCTGATATTCTCAAAATATATATATGTATATGTATACATTTATATTGATATTTAATTGTGAGGTTCTTTAACTTTATGGGAAACTCAATCCAAAATATTTTTATACGGAATTTAAAGTTAAAGTTTTTACAATTAAATACTAATATAAATGTACACATATATCTATGTATTTTGAAAACTTCGGAAAAAATGAGACATGACTTTTGTTGAATTTTCTTGTATAGTTTCTTCAATTCATAGCTTAGTAAGGTTTATGAGTTTGTTCTTAGCTGACCTTGAATTGTTTCTTGTTGCATGAATGTGATGTACAACTGTTAAAAGTTGTGATTTAAAAATGTTATTTTACCTTGATGGAATAAAATCATATACAGAAGATCCAGAAAGATAATGCAATGACTGATAATGGACCCTTGCGTTAATGATTTTCACTGAAAAGAGCTTTAATTTACAGTGAAATTTGTTGATAAAAAGAGACAATACTAACAAATAGTTGACTAATTGATTGGAGTGTGATTGAATTTTCTGGTAATTCATATATTGGTAAGTGGGTGACGAATGATTTAATTTGAACTAGGTGGTTACCCGCAAAATTTGCGGGTATAAATATTATATAAATTATATATTTTTATATTATATTATAATTTTTGAATAATAATTAAAAGTGCAAACTTTTAATTAATAATTAGGTCAAATATAAATAAAATGTTTTGAATTTAAGGTATATTTGACTTAAATTCAAAACATTTTAAATTCAAATTAATTTATTTGCTATATTATGGTATATTTGACTTAAATTCAAAACATTTTATATTGTAACTAATTAATAATTAGTTACAATAAATTATTATTATTTATATTTTTTGGTAAGTGATATTAATTAGTTATAGACTTACCTTATATTTTATATCTAAATAAAGTAATTAAAAATTAAAAGCATCGACCAATCAAATTATAACAATTTTTTCAAGACTTCATCAGTGATCGACACGTAAGCAAAATCACTAAAGTGACTTCTCAATTAATATATAGGAGGATTGAAATGCTTACCTTTTTCTTCCTTATTATTAGGTCGGTCCTAAACGTCAAACAAAGAATGAATATATGGTTTTTCAATATTCTGGTTGATACCCACAATAAAAGTGCACAAATAGTCTTAGCATATTCCAATCTGTCAATTGAAAACAGCTTACTATAAAAGCCTAACTAGAAATTCAATTATTTTCTCGATAAATCATTTTTACATATGTGAGCTTTTTGTATTTGAAAGTTGTCGAGAGACATGCATGCAACTATTCATCAATTTTATTTTCAATAAAAAAAACTATTCGTCAATTTCCTTTTACCTAAACTTGATAATGATATGTTGGACCATTAAAATGTCATTTTCCACCTTTTCCTATTTCTTCTTTTACAAGCTATATATGGACTAATAAAAAAGACACATATTTTTATATATCAAACATGCAACAAAAAATAATTTTTGAAATTTATAGAGAATTTTTATATAATTTTATAGATTCTTTTATCAAGATTAACAATTTTTCCACAATTTATTTATAGTTTTTCTTATTTGAATCAAAATAAATATTTGTAAAGGTTAAAGTCCTAGATTTTGATGGTTTCACTTTTTGCTAGAAAAGTAACAGTTAATATTTAATTAACTAAATTATCCGACTGCTTTTTTCTTTTCAATAATTATATTTTACTCGAGTCCTTGAATAATTTAACATAACACTGTATAAAAATAAATATACTTAGTGGGCATGGGAGAATCTTTTAGAGTAGAAAGAGGTCACAAAAATATGCGCTCGTGCGGTAGAGTATACTGACAAAATTGGTACACGGCCCAACCCTACGGCCCACGCGCGTCGAAACCGTTTCCGCCTTTTCATAAAACCCCTCCTTATTTTATATTTCTTACTATCTAGTCTAATAATAATAAATATATTACCTAGGTCCCTTGTCTTCTTCCGACTCTATCGTCATTTACATCGGACACCACACAAGCTAAGTAGGTTTTAAATTATACTCTAGTTTTCATTTTTTTTTTCTATGTGTATAAACTATGTTATATGTTAACACTTCAAGAAACCTGTTTGTCTTTTGTCCATAATCTCTAGCTCATTTTTACACGTGAATGAATGTCACGGGTTTTTGAAATTAATGTTCTTGTTTGTAAGTTACTATTGCTTTTTTTTTTTTTTTGACATCTGTAAGTTACTGTTGATATCTGACTGATTATGTGTAAATGACATACACAACATGTATATGGTATCGACGAGTAAATAAATTTCATTCATTATTATCTTAAATTTTAAATATTACACATTTTTTCACATCAATAAAACTCTAAATATTTGTTAAATTTAAAATACATTTTTTTAAATGCAGTAAAATTAGATGGATCAAAAGTTTTCTCAACTTCTTTTAGTTGACCAGTTTATAAAAAAACTTGTTCTGGTTAATTAAAATAATTGTGTATAATTAATAATTATAAAAAACAATGTAAGGAAGTTTCTCTTAGTTTATTCTCATAATAATTATAAAAAAACATATGTAAGGAAGTTTCTCTTAGTTTATTCTCAATTCACTATGGTACTAGCTAATAAATTTCATTATTTACGCATAAGCTTAGGTAGAAACTGGATAAAATGCGACAGTTGGCAAAAGTTAAGCGGCAACTATATAAATAAAGACAATACACGGGGCCGCAAAACTAATATACAAAAGAAAACGAGGACCATAAACAAATTAACATAACCAGTTACTATTTGTTAAATTCAGTTGAATTAAAAAAATAAGCTTAGTGCTTGGTTCCGTGTAGGGTTAGAAAGTTGCATAAATGCGTAGAAACATACGAAAAATAAGGAAAAAAGTAGGCCTTTATCGTAACAATCGTCAAATTATTTAATCAATATTTCATTTATTTCTTTGAACTATTATAGGTTAGAGCAGAGACAACTAGTTACTTACATGGGAACGAGAGACCCTATTTATCATCTAACCCCAAAACAAGTAGTATAAGATTTAGACTGATAATATAATATTGTTAAAAATCATAAATTTCGCCGTGAAATTCGACAGTAATTAACTTGTGAAACATTATTTTTATGATTAAAGTAATACGAGATAATTGATGATTAGACAGAGATTATAAAGAGAAAATTAATCTTTAGTATAATGATTATGTTTTCTCTTCTTTTCTGGAGGATTATGTCTTCATTTATCTGCTTTTTCTTTTTTTCCTACTTTTTTCTTCCTTTATTCACCAAATTTTTCATATTATTATATTTTTGTTTGCAATTTTCCGGCAAAGAGAATTTTATTTTATTTTATGAATTCATTTTTTAACAACAATTAGACCATTGATATTTCGTTTCAAAACAAGGACACCCATCAGCTACGCAACATCAAAAAGGAAAATTCTTTCTTTTTTCTCCCGTGAGAATTCTTGTTTTGTTCCTGCAACAAAAAAAAAAAATCACTTTCTCTCATTTCTTGGTGAACTGGTCGTGCTAAATAAAGGTTTCCTCTCTATGTAAGCACCTCTCTCTCTCTCACTACCGAATCTTAAACCGTCTGATTTTGGAAAGAAGGAAAAAAAAAAATCTAAACTTTGGTTGTTTTCAGTCCGACCATCTCTGCAACATCGTACTTGAGAGCAGAAACACTATCTTAAAACTATTTCTCTTGTCTTCTTCATCAGTGATACTCTGTCTCTTTCTCTTCTTCTTCCAGTCAATCCTCTCTGTCAAACTTAGGTTATAATCTTCTTGATAAAAATTGTTTCTTTTGCTCTGTTTTTCTCTGTAAGCTCACTCTGTTTTTAATGTTTTTTTCAGATTCCAAGCTCTCTACTTTTCGAAGCTCTAGAAGAAACTGAGCAGAGTAAATGAATCAGAACAACTCCGAAGAAGATCTTTACTCCTTTGAGTATCATCAATCTCTATAAGGCTTCTAATACCAAAACACTTGGTGGGGGGAAATGAAGCAAACATGGCTGTTACCGTTGATCCTCTGTTTCTCCGCAACGTTTCTAGCGATGACCACTCATGGCAAAAGACTAATCCGCTACCAAGACAACTCCTACGAAACTGCTCTCTTAATCTCCTTCAAGCAAACCTCTGTCAAGTCTGATCCTAACAACCTTCTAAGTAACTGGAAACACGTGTCTTCAGGTCGTGGCTCGTGCTCCTGGCGAGGCGTTTCTTGCTCTGACGACGGTCGAGTCATCGGGTTAGATCTACGAAACGGTGGACTCGTTGGAACCCTAAACCTAGCTAACCTCACTGCCTTGCCTAGCCTCCAGAATCTTTACCTGCAAGGAAATGGTTTCTCTTCCTCTGGAGATTCCTCTGTTTCTGCTTGTCATCTTCAGACTCTGGACTTGTCCTCGAACTCGATCTCGGATTATTCAATGGTCGATTACGTGTTCTCGACATGTTCGAATCTCGTGTCCGTGAATTTCTCGAACAACAAACTCACCGGAAAACTAGGCTCTACCCCGTCGTCTAAAACCTTGACGACCGTTGATCTCTCATACAACAACTTATCGGAAGAGAGTTTCATCGCTCCGTCGCTGAAATATCTCGACCTAACTCACAACAACTTCTCCGACATCAACTTCGGGTTCTGTAGTAACCTCACCTTCCTCAGTCTATCGCAGAACAACATCTCCGGCGATCACTTCCCCGTTTCTCTAACCAACTGCAAACTCCTCGAGACGTTGAACATCTCTCGGAACAACCTCGCCGGAAACATCCCCGGCGGAGAATACTGGGGAAGCTTCCAGAATCTGAAACACCTCTCTCTAGCTCACAACCGTTTCTCCGGCGAGATCCCACCGGAGCTTTCTCAACTCTGCAAAACGCTAGTGACTCTCGATCTCTCCGGAAACGCTCTCACCGGCGAGCTTCCTCCGCCGTTCACGGCTTGCGTCTCGTTACAGAGCCTTAACCTCGGAAACAACTTCCTCTCCGGCGAGTTCTTAACCACCGTCGTGAGTAAGATCACAGGGATCATGTATCTGTCCGTTGCTTACAACAACATCACAGGCTCTGTTCCGAGTTCACTTACAAACTGTACGAACCTCCGTGTTCTTGATCTAAGCTCGAATGGTTTCACCGGAAACGTACCCTCTGGTTTATGCTCTTCCCCGCTTCTTGAAAAGCTTCTCATGGCTAACAACTACCTCTCAGGAACAGTTCCTATGGAGCTTGGCAAGTGCAAGAGCTTAAAGACAATCGATCTCAGCTTCAACGCTCTCACCGGTCCGATACCTAAGGAGATATGGATGTTACCGAACCTCTCTGATTTGGTCATGTGGGCGAACAATCTCACCGGAAGAATCCCAGAAGGTGTTTGTGTCAATGGTGGAAACTTGGAGACTCTCATCCTCAACAACAATCTCTTAACCGGTTCGATCCCTGACTCAATCTCCAGGTGTACCAACATGATCTGGATCTCTCTTTCAAGTAACCGGTTAACCGGGACCATCCCTAGCGGAATCGGTGATCTTACTAAGCTAGCAATCTTGCAGCTGGGGAACAACTCCTTGTCCGGGAACGTTCCATCTCAGCTTGGGAAGTGCAAGAGCCTCATCTGGCTAGATCTCAACAGCAACAATCTAACCGGGGACCTCCCTGGCGAGTTAGCTAGCCAGGCCGGGCTAGTAATGCCAGGGAGTGTTTCAGGTAAACAGTTTGCGTTTGTGAGGAACGAAGGTGGAACTGATTGCAGAGGTGCGGGAGGATTGGTAGAGTTTGAAGACATTCGTGCGGAACGACTAGAGCGGTTTCCAATGGTTCATTCGTGTCCGGCGACGCGGATATACTCAGGCATGACAATGTACACTTTCACTGCCAACGGAAGCATGATCTACTTTGACATCTCTTACAACTCTGTTTCCGGTTTTATACCTCCGAGTTATGGTAACATGGGGTACCTCCAGGTCTTGAATTTGGGACATAACCGGTTAACCGGAACCATACCGGATAGTCTTGGAGGACTGAAAGCTATTGGTGTTCTTGATCTCTCTCACAATGATCTCCAAGGGTACATCCCCGGATCACTTGGATCACTTTCTTTCCTAAGTGATCTTGATGTCTCAAACAACAACCTCACCGGTCCAATCCCATTTGGTGGTCAGCTAACAACGTTCCCTGTCACAAGATACGCAAACAACTCTGGCCTCTGCGGCGTTCCTTTGCGTCCCTGCGGGTCCGCTCCTCGACGGCCCGTTACAGCCCAAGTCCACCCCAAGAAGCAAACCGTTGCAACTGCTGTGATCGCTGGAATCGCGTTTTCATTCATGTGCCTTGTGATGCTAGTCATGGCGCTTTACAGGGCGTGGAAAGTTCAGAAGAAGGAACAAAAGAGGGAGAAGTTCATTGAGAGCCTTCCCACTTCAGGAAGCTGCAGCTGGAAGCTCTCCACAGTCCCTGAACCTCTTAGCATCAACGTTGCCACATTCGAGAAACCGTTACGAAAGCTAACTTTCGCGCATCTTCTTGAAGCCACAAACGGGTTTAGCGCAGAGACTATGATAGGTTCTGGCGGGTTTGGAGAAGTCTACAAGGCTCAGCTCAAAGACGGGACAACGGTAGCCATCAAGAAGCTGATCCGAATCACGGGGCAAGGCGACAGAGAGTTCATGGCTGAGATGGAAACAATAGGAAAAATCAAACACAGAAACTTGGTTCCTCTTTTGGGATACTGCAAGATCGGCGAAGAGAGGCTTCTTGTCTATGAGTACATGAAGTGGGGAAGCTTAGAAACTGTTCTTCACGAGGTATCAAGAAAAGGCGGCGTGTTTCTAAACTGGGCCGCGAGGAAGAAGATCGCGGTTGGAGCAGCAAGAGGGTTAGCGTTTCTACACCATAGCTGCATCCCTCACATCATCCATAGAGACATGAAGTCTAGTAACGTTCTTCTCGACGAAAACTTCGAAGCCCGTGTCTCGGACTTCGGTATGGCCAGGCTAGTTAGCGCTCTGGACACGCATCTGAGCGTGAGCACGCTCGCAGGTACTCCGGGGTACGTTCCCCCGGAGTATTACCAGAGTTTCCGGTGTACAGCTAAAGGGGATGTTTACAGTTATGGAGTGATACTTCTTGAGCTACTCTCTGGTAAGAAACCGATCGATCCAGGGGAGTTTGGAGAAGACAATAACCTTGTCGGGTGGGCGAAGCAGCTGTTCAGAGAGAAAAGAGGGATAGAGATTCTCGACCAGGAGCTTGTAACAGAGAAATCAGGAGATGTTGAACTGTTTCATTACTTGAAGATCGCGTCTCAGTGTTTGGACGATCGACCGTTTAAGAGGCCAACAATGATACAAGTGATGGCGATGTTCAAAGAGCTTAGAGATGATACAGAGGAGGACGACAGTCTTGATGAGTTTTCAGTCAAGGAAACTCCGTTGGTGGAAGAGTCACGAGATAAGGAGCCTTAAGATAAAAGGAATCAGATGCTATGTTCTGAATTTTGATGTATATAACAGAAGAAGCTTGAGCGAGAAGGTTAGACCGAGAAGAAGAAGATGATTCCAGTTGTTAAGCTTGTAATTTTCGCTTTGAAGCTTTTTTTGGTTGTTGTTGTCATTGGTTAACTTGTCGAGCACGGTAAGAGAAGTTCCTCATTGTAAACTTTTGTAAGTTTCCATTTTAAAAACCATTTTTTTCTTATTACTATCTCCGTTTCAATTTAAATCACTGTAAAGTAAAATTTTCGTTTCAAAATAAATATCGTTTTATAATTTCAATACAAAATTTATTACTTATTTAACCACTAATTATCCAAATCTATTTGTCTGATCCACACTCGACCCAAATACTAATCTTAAACTATCAAATCCTCCAAAATTTTAAACTTAGATCCTCAAATCTCTTTGAAGGAAAGAATCCCCTAAGTTTTTAAACTTAATAAACCCCCCTTAGATCCTCAAATCTCTTTGAAGGAACCCCACCTTCCCCTAATTCTCTTCTTGTTTTCGGAGCTTACCAACAAACAACTCTTTCTCTCTGTCATATTGCAATCCCAAAAATTCATCCAAATTAAAACTAAATTCCATCTCTTCTATCTTCATCTCATCTATTCTCTTATCGACAATCATCATCTCCTCTATTTTCATTTCATAATATCTTGAAAACATGATTCATTGAAAAAGAGTGATTAAATGAAAATAGATCAACCTAGAATCATCCTAAACAAATTCTCTATCATCCAAAATTGAATTTAATCTTCAACAAACAAGATTCATGACAAACAGAAACATTGAGTAGTATATTACTAATATAACTAGTACAACTAAAACGAGTATAACTAATACAACTAGAACGTATAACTAGTTCAACTTCAACAAATATAACTACTATGGTTAATACAAGTAAAAAACATATAATTAATACAAGTTTACAATTAGACTGTTATATTTGTCTTTTTGTTTACAGCTTGCAGAATATACTATAGAAGAGGATGATGTATAACTAAGAAAAATGTTGGTGTAGTCCCCAAGTTTGGATGTGTGTTAATAGTTTGTTTTATATAATATTTGATTTGGATAAAGATTTGTTTTTACTAGTTGTACTATATACTATATGATTTTCCATCATGTCATGTTATAATATAATTAATTTCATGATATATATAAATTTTATAATGTCACAAGGTCAATTCTAAGAAAAAAATATAAAAGAATAAGGCATTTCCTCTAATATTTATATACAAAGCTATGTGATGAAAATTCTGAATATAACTATTTTGAATTTAAATCAGAAAAACACTAACAAATAATTAGCATAATACTTGTAAACAATCAAACAAATTTTTATGTATCTTCAAATTTTTTTTTTGTATTTTATTAATTTTACTATGTTTCCTATCGTTTTGAAGAATCATCTTGGAGAATAGATGCAACTAATCATGATGCACATTTCCTTTTCGTTCTTGAACTTGATTTATTTTCCGAAAACAAGTATGCACTTTTTATGTATGTTTTATTTGAAAATAAATCAAAATTCTTAAGCACATACCCACAATTCAAAATAGTAATGGTATAATTCTCAATCAACTAAATCTTTTACATCTTCTTTATTTAGAAACTCTTAACGGATCTCAATACCCATACCATCTTCCACATCACACATCGAATTTCTTCTATAACACGTGGAAACTTGAATTATTCACAAATAACAACATTATCCATGCTTTCCATGTTATCCAAACCAATACACAGCGAATTACCTACATAATCATCTTGAAGAATAAATGCAACTGATCATGATGTACATTTCTTTTTGGTTCTTGGGACTTGAATTTTTTCGAAAGTAAGTATGCATTTTTATGTATGTTTTAATCAAAAATAAAAAAAATTCTAAATATTTAGTTCTCTCACATATCCACAATTCAAAATAGTTATGGTGTGATTCTTAATCAACTAAATCTTTCACATCTTCTTTACTTGGAAACTCTTAACCAATCTCAATACCCATACCATCTTTCACATCACGCATCAAATTTCTTCTACAACACGTGGAAACTCAACTTATTTCACAAATAACAACATTACCCACAAGGTCATTCATACTTTCCACGTCATCGAAACCAATACCCATATCGTCTCCATCTCGATTAACAACATCTTCCACTGACTTAATCACCTCAAGATGTCGTTATGCTTTTTCTTTCCTCTTTGGTTTTACTACCAATGAAATATAACTCAAATTCAGCCTCTTTGTACATGGATTTATGATCATCATCTTGTATATTCTGTTCACTAATGCTGAATAAGTGATTTCCTTACTTGATGATGTCTTAAATGAAATAACATACAAGCAACCTTCGCTTGGAATCCATTCATAACCATCTATGGTTTTGAATAGTACCATTTATAATAAAAATATATGTTTGTAGAAGAAGAATTCATAGTCTTCTGTAAAAAATAAAATGATAAACAATCAAGTTAAATGAAGTTATACAGTTTAACTATAAAATTTTACCAAGTTATACAATTTCACCAATATAGTTATACAATTTCAAAGATATAATTATACCAAGTTATACAGTTTTACCTAGTTATATAATCTTGGCAGTAAAGTTTTGCCTACTTATATAGTATTACTTATCAAGTTATATAGTTTTACCAATATAGTTATACAAAGTTTTACATTTTTACAGTTCAACTAATATTAAGTTATACCAAGCTATGCATGAATAGTTTTACCAAGTTATACAAGTTTACGGTTATAGTTATACATAGTTATACCAATTTTTTCATATAAATTTTTACTAAGTTTTCTAATTATTTTTAAATAAAAATATTAATATGTTACGATTCCTTATGATTTCTCAATGTTTTTGATTATCCAATCCTTAATAGATCGACAACCCATTATTCTTAATGCTCAATTAGTTAATTGTGTTCACAAATTTGAAGTTAGAGCTTCCATTTTTTATGAATAGATTAATGAAGAGGATGAATGCCAAATTGAATGGAGCTCGATCTTGGTTAGAGATCGACAACAGAGAAAGAGGAAGAAGATAAAACATGAGAAACAATGGATTTGATTGGTTTAATCAGAAAGGGTAATTTAGACTTATACCACATTTTAAGAGTATGAGAAAAAGAAAGAATATGTGAGAAATAGTAAGAATATAATAGATTATATTTTCTCATTTGAGAACATTTCAACATTTGCTCCAAAATTTGTGTGATTGTGATTAAAACATAAAATTGTGGGTCCCACGGAAAGGATAATGAGGCAAAGAAAAAAGAAGATTGTGTGATTCATATATCTTATCATGTGGAAAAACAATTTCTGCACAAACTTAGTTATTTTAAGGGTTGACATCCGTGAGTATGTATAATGTAGTATGAGGTGACTTTTCTTCGTGTATGAATATAAATATTTATAAAATAATTAAACTATAATCTGCTAATTTATCGTTTATACTCGTTGATTAATGTTAAATATTTTATATCTATAAAAGTAAATAGGATATTATTTTAAATTAAATTATATTATTATCTCAATTGAGTATGTGATATGTGATTCATGTTTATTTTATAACTATTTTTATAATTTAATATATGTTGTTTCAGGAAAAGTAAAAATAAAAATAAGTATTAATGTAACTAGAGTTGCCTTGGCCAATATAATAAGTAATATGATAGAACCCCAGACATATATTTAAATATTATAAAATAATCATACTGATTAATATTTGGATTTCATTTTTATTGAAAATTTGAGATGTTTATAAAATATTTGTATGGAATTATGTAGATTTTTTTTGAAAAACATTATATTGTTATCTTAATTTAACACTAGAGCTTGATCCGCACCCCCGTGCAGATGTTTGTTTTCAAAATTTTATATAAATATTTATTTTCCATGATCGATGATATATATTTTAATATTTATCATATAACTAATTGTAAACTGGATCAGTCGGTCAGACAAGTAAGACAGTGGTTCACTTATTAATCGGTTATGAATTGTGTCAATGATATGATATGAGATAAACCGACAAAACTGATCAAAACTTGTTAATTTGACTTAGACGGTGATCCGATCTAATATATTAAAACATAGTCCTATTTGAAAATTACTTTGACATATTTTTTTTTGATTTATTGATAAATGTTGTGACTTATCTATTAACTAACATCTATATTATTAAAAATCAAGTACAAAATTGGAATGTTTGGAAACATAGATAGTAGACTAAAGGAAGAATGTTTGGAAACATGGATAGCAAATTAAATATTTTCTTCTATTTACACATTTAGTCATCTCATTTCTTTCTTATTTACAAATTCTTCCAATATCACTTAAATAATATATTTAAATTAATTTCAATGGGTTGTTATTTCTTTGTCGTAAAAAAACAATCTCGAAATATATAGTGTATGTTATATAAAACTATCTATATATATTAATTTATTTATTTTAGTAAAATATAAAAGAATCTAACAAAATTTTACTTAAAAATTTTAATATTTTTATAAAATTATACATTAATAAATTTCGTGATTAGTAATATAATATTATTATAAATTAATTTAACTAAGTTTTTATTATAAAACAGGAAAATAAAATTCTACACTATTTTTGTAATAAAGTCTATAAATATATTCTCTATTATATAAAAATAGCAGTGTTACACTAGTTAAATATGGTAAAATTATATTAAATAGGTAAATTAACAAGTTTTAAAATTTTATCTACTATTAACAAATAGTAATTAGACCATTTCAAAAATTAGTTAATATGACATATTTAATTATTTACATTAATAATAAACCAACTAAAGATTTGAATTTTATTTTTTAATTATAACAAAATCTGTTGAAAAAGAATCTAACAAAATTCTACTTAAGAATTTAATTTTTTATAAAATAATACATTAATAAATTTAATAATTAGTTATATAATATTATTTTAAATCAATGTTAACTAAAATTTTATTATAAACAAGAAAATAAAAATTCTATTATTTCTTATAAACTCTATAAATAAACTCTGGATTACATGAAAAATAGAAGTGTTACATGAATTAAATATGATAAAATTATATTAAATATGTAAATTAACAAATTTTAAATTCTATAGTTTTTCATATAAATAAATCATCATTCATCATTAAAATAGGCTAAGATTCATAAACTGTATATTAAAACAGATTCCTATTTGAAAATTACCTTTGCATATTTTTTTTGGACTTATTGAAAAATGTTGTGACTTATCTATTAACTAACATCTATATTATTAAAAATCAAGTACAAAATTGGAATGTTTGGAAACATAGATAGTAGACTAAAGAAAGAATGTTTGAAAACATAGATAGCAGATTAAATATTTTCTTCTATTTACACATTTAGTCATCTCATTTCTTTCTTATTTACAGATTCTTCCAATATCACTTAAAATAATATATTTAAATTAATTAATTTAAATGGGTTGTTATTTCGTTGTCGTAAAAAAAACAATCTCGAAATATATAGTGTATGTTATATAAAACTATCTATAAATATAGTATTAATTTATTTATTTTTGTAAAATATAAAAGAATTTAACAAAATTTTACTTAAAAATTTAAATATTTTTATAAAATTATACATTAATAAATTTCGTGATTAGTAAGATAATATTATTATAAATTAATTTAACTAAGTTTTTATTATAAAACAGGAAAATAAAATTCTACACTATTTTTTAATAAATTCTATAAATATATTCTCTATTATATAAAAATAGCAGTGTTACATTAGTTAAATATGGTAAAATTATATTAAATAGGTAAATTAACAAATTTTAAAATTTTATCTACTATTAACAAATAGTAATTAGACTATTTCAAAAATTAGTTAATATGATATATTTAATTATTTACATTAATAATAAACCAACTAAATATTTGAATATTATTTTTTAATTATAACAAAATCTGTTGAGAAAGAATCTAGCAAAATCTTACTTAAGAATCTAAATATTTTTATAAAATAATACATTAATAAATTTCATAATTGGTTATATAATATTATTATAAATCAATGTTAACTAAAATTTTATTATAACCAAGCAAATAAAAATTCTATTATTTTTTATAAATACTATAAATAAATTCTGGATTATATGAAAAATAGAAGTGTTACATGAATTAAATATGATAAAATTATATTAAATAGATAAATTAACAAATTTTAAATTCTAAAGTTTCTCATATAAATAAATCATCATTCATCATTAAAATAGGCTAAAATTCATAAAATGTATAATAGCTTTATACAAAATAAATATTAGATATTAGATATAATAGATTTTTTGAATAATCACAATTTTGATAATTATCAATTAGGAACCAAATAAATAGTTTATTTTTGAACCTATAAGATTTGAATTTAAATATATTAGATATTAGATATGATAGATTTTTAAACAATCACGATTTTGATAATCAATCAATTAGGAACCAAATTTTTTTCCAGAATATTCATCAACTCATTATACCATATTTGTAACTTGATAACAAAATTTTCAATCCTTCTAAAACGTGTTCAACACCCATCGAATATTTTGGGTATATAAATTTGGTATATTAATAATAAAAAACTAGAATTTTTATTTTTTTAATTATAACAAAATCTGTTGAGAAAGAATCTAACAAAAGTTTACTTAAAAATTTAAATATTTTTATAAAATTATACATTAATAAATTTCGTAATTAGTAATATAATATTATTATAAATCAAGTTAACTAAGTTTTTATTATAAAACAGGAAAATAAAATTCTACACTATCTTTTCATAAATTCTATAAATATATTCTCTATTATATAAAATAGCAGTGTTACATTAGTTAAATATGGTAAAATTATATTAAATAGGTAAATTAACAAATTTTAAAAAATTATCTACTATTAAAAAATAGTAATTAGACCATTTCAAAAATTAGTTAATATGACATATTTAATTATTTATATTAATAATAAACCAACTAAAGATTTGAATTTTTTTTTAATTATAACAAAATCTGTTAAGAAAGAATCTAACAAAATTTTATTTAATAATTTAAATATTTTTATAAAATAATACATTATTAAATTTGGTAATTAGTTATATAATATTATTATAAATCAATGTTAACTAAAATTTTATTATAAACAAGAAAATAAAATTCTACTATTTTTTCTAAATTCTATAAATAAACTATTGATTATATGAAAATAGAAGTGTTACATGAATTAAATATGATAAAATTATATTAAATAGGTAAATTAACAAATTTTAAATTCTAAAGTTTTCATTTAAATAAATCATCATTCATCATTAAAATAGGCTAAAATTCATAAACTGTATAATAGCTTTATACAAAATAAATGTATTAACATATGTTAAACTTATATATCTACAATTTTTATTTATATTGAAACTCTCAACAATATATTGTTTAAAATGTTTGTATACAAAAATATAATAATATATAATAAACTTTAATTCATATACTATTTTTTAAAAAATGTCAATAGAGAACTATGGTATTTTAGCAACTCACTTAAAATATTAATGACAAATCAAATTTTAATTTTAAATTTATTTTTGTTTTAATTATAAAAAATATGTTGGGAATTTTCTTTTAAATAGTACCAAAATTCAAATATCTTATGTATAAAATAATAGATTAGATATAGTAACAAAAAAATTCAAAATTAATTTGATGTTCCAAACTCAAAATTAGTTGTGTAATTTTTTAGAGTTTTTTTGACAAATATAAAATTTTGAAAATAAATATTTACACTCAAAATAATAACATTGCAAATTCTACAAAAGATAAATCTTGGATAATAAAGAATAAAGTTTTGAAATGCAGCACGAAAAAACTATTTGAATATGCTGTAAAAATTAAAGCAATGAAGTATTAATTTTTAAAAATAAAACTTAATATCATAACATCCAAAAATATAATATATCAATAAATTTTAATAAAATAATATGATAGATACTACTATGTATAAAATTTACTAAAAATAGGTCTATATTATTTAAACAAAATAGTGTTTTTATTTATAAATTTCGTAAAACACTAAAATGATATATGTTAAAGTATATTTTCTTATACATATTAAATAGATTTCTTTTAAGTAATATAAATAAATAAAATTTAAAATATATTATATGCAAAATGTATAAATTAAAAAAAAACATATTTTGAAAGAGATTCTTTATTTGATTATTTCATATGGTTATTTTATTGTATTTCAACTCGGAAATATATTAGTAAGTAATAAAAATTAACAAATTATTTTTTTTTAAACAAATCACTATATATTAATAATTCTGAGGAAGAAATATAAAAAATATAGAGTTACACAATGTATAGCACTAAATTAAAAATTATATAATTAAAATATTTGTAATAATATCAAATACATTTATAAAATAGAAAAGATCCGCACGGACGTGCGGGTTAAAATCTAGTTCAATATTAAAATCTAGTTTTCTTAAATTTAAGTTGTTTTTTTTTTACAAATTTAAAATGATTTCGTAAAAATTCACATTATTTTAATACTTATTTAGACACAGTTTGTTTTATGTATATGAAGGTGAATGAGTAATTAAACATCAACTAATCTTTAGTTTTAAACAAAAAAATTAAAGTGATAAAATTAGAAAAAAGAAGTATGGTGCAAAAGGCAGAGAATATATTGATTAAAAAGAAGAATGTACGTATTTATGTATCGTTCGTAAATATTTTATAGTTGTTTTAAATGAAAAAAGACTAAATAATGCTGGATTGATATATTTTAAATGACACAAGTTGTAAACAATTAGTTGAGTCAAGTACTAAATCAAAATGGTACTTTAACTTTAAGAAAGTAGATATATTTTTAGGTGTAAGAATCCAGTTCGATTTGATTATTTAGTCTTAAACATATTAAATTGCAACAATTCCTCTAAATTTAACTAACTGTTTTTCTTAGTTCACGTACACTACATTTAGTTTGGTTATTTTTCTTGCATTTGTAAAATATACCTAAAGAAATCTATATTAATTTGTAAGTATGTATTTATAAATATTAATGTAAAATTTTCATGAACCACTTGATGATATGGTATATGAAAAAGAATATATTTTACCTTTATATATATACCCTCCATAAAGTTATCTTTATAAAAGTTCCTTAACATCTAACTAATCATATGACTGAATGGGTCTATTGACAAGAATTTTGGGCAAATCAATCAATATGAACCAATATCAAAGAAAACACATGAACTACTATCCAATAAATTGTTCTCATGGAAAATCATCTGGGAAAGAATGAGTCTAAGCCTTATCTACAAAATATAGAATATATTTCTGAGTCCTAAATTCATAATACTTACTTAGTTTGTGAGTAATGGTATAATCTTTAACTTTGACTACTACATTTGCCTCGGTCAACATTTGTTGTCTATATATGTTATTGACTCTTAAGTAAAGAATATAATAATATATAGAAATAATATTTACTAAAGATATTTCCTTACTTGTGTTAACCACTAAAACATACAAATATTTTGAAACCGAACCAAAAATTCACCAAAATGTTTTTGTTTACTAGGTGAAGCGGTAGAAATAACAAATTAGCCGTTCAATCAAAAGTTTTTAACTATTAATAAATATTAAATTATCAGTGATACGCTAATCATTTTAAATAAATTATTTTGAGAAATATTATATATTTAAATTATTCAAATATAGTTTAATATAATGAAATTATATTTAACAGCAATAATATTCTTAATTATCTTGATATATTTTCAAATACAGTAAAAACTGAATCTTATTTTTTTTCTTTAGTTTTTGGTCTTTTTTATAAAACCCGAACCATAGTATATATTTCTCATAAAACCAAAAAGAAAGAAAAAATAATTAGAAATCCCTTTACACATTTTTTTTCTTTTTTACACATTACTGACACTTGGATGATGAAAATGGACCATATAAATTGTTAACAAAATAAGATTGTTGACTTTGACTATAAGAATAAAGACTCTCTCCTATGCAGCACACATCTCTTCTTCTTCATCATCCTTTCCATCTAGCTTTCTCTCAAAAAGGTTTCTCCTTTACGTCTATATGTTTTTTTTTTCTGTCAAACTTTCATTTATATTGATTGAAGGGATGATACTAGATCATTGTACAAAGGGTTAAACAACCATGCAACAATTTCGAGTTATGATAAATATCTTAATGAATGTTTTCAGTATGATCTATTAACACTTTGGTCTCCTTAATAAATGGTTGATTTTTACATCTATATGTAACTTAGTAAATTATTCATTAATTTTCCAATCATTGAAAGTTCTTAAACTATTCTTTTTATTTTAGTTTGGGGTTTTCTCACCCCCTGCCCCCCAAAATGAGTTATTGGGATGTAAACTCCATGGAAATGCCGTTTTGGAACCAACCCAAAACGATGCTGGAGCAAACCGACAAAGGTCTTAATCCGACCAGCCAGATCTTCCCTCAAACCAACTCATCAACTAATCACCAGTCTGAACAAAGATCGAGTATCGGTGAGAACATCATGAGTCCATTTGCTGTTTCTAGAAGCCAGACTGATGCTCCTTCTCCTCTCATCCCAATCTCTCCAGAATTCAGCCCATCTGCACTGTTGCAATCTCCAAATACGTTCTCTAATTCCTTTTCACAGGTAAATAACAATGCCATATATATAATCATACCACAGTTAGTTGAATGAATATGTACTTGAACAAATATTTTGGAATAAAATTCTGTATATTATTTTTAAAACAATTAGGTCTTAAAATATAAATGTAGATATTATATATCGGTAAACATAGAATCTATCATTTCCTTTTCTGTCCACCTTTGATATTTATCATAAGATGATTCTTCCGTGTTTATCCACAAATATAAATGTTTTAAAATTAATATATATTATAATAACTGATTTATTTTTTTAATTTAATAGTTTATATCAAATTATTGTATTTTTGAATTAGACATGTGATTTTATATAAGTAATATCTAATCTATGTAGTTATCAATTGAATATATTATATTGCATCAATTTCTTTGAATGCATCTATAATATTTTCTCTCTCTCTCTCTCTCTATATATATATATATATATATATATATATTTCATTTTGTTTGGTTATTCTCTTAAATATGTAAATATATTTTAGTTAGATTTTGTATAACATAATATTTTTTTTAGAATCAAATAGATAAAATAAAATAAATTATGGATTGATTAAAAATTACATAAAGTAATATAAAGATGATATTTCAAATCTCATGCATATATATTTTACGAAAAAATATTTTTTTAAAAAAATTAGTTAGTATTTTATTTTTTAATATATTTTGAGATATCCATAATTTATATGTATATAAATAATAAAATATTATTTTAAAACAATATGTTTTTATTTTATTATTTTTCTTAGTATCAAAATTATTTTTTTTAGTATCAAGATTATTTTTGTTAACTTTACTTTTATATATAAATATTATTAATATTTTCATTTTCAAAATTTGTATAAGTTTCCTTTTTATTATATATGTATTGAAAAAATAAAAGGGAAATTAAATTAAAATTTAATTAACAGAAACTACCAAACAAAAAAAAACTAATATTAAATATAATACTTTAAATTTATTAATGGTATTTTTGTAATTAATTATCGTGAAAATTAACATGACTGCGACACATATGAAACTGACTTTTCAAATAATGTTATAGAGATACTTAAAAATGTTTTAACATATTACTCAGTCTCCAATCGCCAATGACGTGCCTCCAGAGATGGTGGAAATTTCTCGTGGCGACTACTCAACAACGATGATATTCAACGAAGATGTTCCTCATCAGCCGATGAACTTTGATCATATGCCTTATCATGAAGGTTATAGAGTTGCTTGTTCTCAGTTTTGCTTCCATTTTTTTTTATTTTTTCCTTATAATTATAAGTTCTTTCCCACATGTGAAACAGGCTATTATGATATTCCAACGGGAGAGTCTGTTTATGTTCCATCTCATGAATCTTATGCTGATCTCATTGGTGCTCCTTTAGTCACTTCTTCTGAATCTGATGAAGTCGCTGCCGAAACCGATATAATGAACATCATCTCTCTTGAGAGTGACGACGGATACAAGGATGACGAAAATGTAGATGAAGGCGAAGAAGAGGACAGTGTTGATGAACTTCCACCTCGAAAGAGAAGGAGGTCGACTCGCATTACCATCGTATATTCAGTAATACTAAGCTTAGAATTTTAACTAAATTAACCTATATTGCACAATTAATTCTTTTGCAGAAAATATGAGGTATCAAACATGTTTGGAGCCAAAAGAACAAGGAAGGACGAAAGAAATATACTTCGGATGGAATGCGAAGAAGACAATCCTGACGATGGTTTTCAGTGGAGAAAATATGGTCGGAAAATTGTCAATGGGAATTCAAATCCGAGGTCATCATGTTCTCTACTTTTTAAAATATATATGATGTGTGGTGCATTTATGGGAAACTCTTTAAAAAAATATTTGACATGATCTTAAGAAGTTACTACAAATGGTTTTCACAGGAGTTACTACAAATGCACATTCACTGGGTGCAAGGTGAAGAAGCATGTGGAGAGAGGAGCAGACGATGTGAAGTTACTGGTGACTACATACGATGGGAGACACAATCACCCTACACCAACTGGACGCAGTACCAGCAGATCCGGTCCAAGGAACCGTTCTGGTTTTGCAGTGTCTCAAACCGCTCGGTTAGGCAGGCTGCCTTCTTCCTCTTCGGCCTGTCGACATTGCTCTTCTTATTTGGAGCCACGCCCTGATATGGCACAACTCTATATGACTGGACTCTCTAAGCTGCCGAGTTTTCCGGTTAACCATAATCACGGTTTTATGTACCGGAATGTGGAACCGAAGATTGATCGTGTGATGCCCGACGGTACAGAGGTGTACAATGGGATCAATGATCGGCTATTTCCTAACTTTGGTTTCAACTATTAGATAGCAAAACTTTAAGATAAAAATAATAAAAAGATGCAAACCTTTCTTATATCCTTATACAATAATGTAGAAGATATACAAAATCTCGTACTCATCCCCTTTCATTATGATTTTTAATGCATGTTGCTCTCTGAGTTAACCTATTAATCTCCAACAGTTGGAGATGGTTATTCCAGATAAACTTGTACAATAAAAACTCTATAAATTAATAATTTTGAAACTAAAGTATTTTATTAATTTATAAAAAGTATTTTTAGACTTTTTTCTATTTTGAAATACTTTTTTTTATAAAATAAGAAATATATTTGATTTTATCGTACATACATTAGTTAAATTTTAGAAATGCGACTTTCATATGGTTTTTATTATATGATTTGGTGCATATAAAATACGTTTCATAAAATTTAAATGTAGTTTTTGATATGACTTTACTTAATATCATCAAATCCTAGTCAAATATTAATAAAATATAAAAATAATTTTATTATGGATATAAAACAAATAATACAATGATTTGTTTGTACTTATATAAAATTTATGTACATATAAATTATCAATTTATGATTTTAGGAGGACCATATATTTACATAGGATTTTCTAAATATTATTATTTTATTATCTTATCAATTTTGTCATTTTTGAAGTAGTTTAATTTTTGAAATAGAATAATTTTGGAGTCAAGTTTCCAATGAGAAACTATTTTCCTTATTAAGTTTATGCACTTGGCATATTCCCCGGCCAACATTTCGCATCTATTTATGTTATTGATTCGAAATAAATAATAATTCGCAGAAATAAGAAATCCTCAAGATATCTCCACAATTGTTGTGTTGACCACTGAAACATATATAAATATTTTGAACACTGAACAAAAGTTTAACCAAAATGTTTTGGTTTGTAGATCTCCAGCTGGAGTGTTCGCTCTGGGTTCGAGTCGCCTTAAGCAACTTCCTGCCTATAACCGTCGTGCCCGGATGAAAGGCATTATATAGATAGTTTTTTTGTATTATAAACTAAATTAGTAATATATAATTTAATTTACTTAACTTAATTATTTTTAAGAACAGAAATTTATTATTTTCTGGTATATAAGAACACATGAAAAGAAAAGAAAATTTTGACTAATTTTTAACCACATGCAAAAGTCTTCAAGAGCAGGGAGCTAGAGTCTCATATGACTAAACTTTGTTTCTCATATGAATCACTCTGTTTGTGTTTTTGATGCCATTTTTGGATACAAGTCCTGTCTGAAATATTTATGCAAATTGGTTTCTAATGTGAGCATAACCAATGAAGGAATTAGAGGTCAAATGATGACAATGGAATGGGTGGTGCCAACAAGCAGACTCGGCTTTGAGCTTAAGCTGGTCAAGGCCATTGCGGTCTTTCATTTTATGAGGCGTCGTTCAGCCCTAAAATTTGTTAGTTGAGTGGTAACTTTGAGCATTTCTAATGAGGATTCTACCTCCAGGATTCTCAAATACATATGTGTATGTATATACAAATACTAATATTTAATTGTAGAGTTCGTAACTTTACAGAAAACGTAATCTAAAATATTTCTGCATAAAATTTTTGGGCAGAGTTTTTCGTAAAGTTAATAATCTCGCAGTTAAATACTAATATTAATATATTCATATATATATATTTTTTTTTTGAAAATTCTGGAGGTAGAACCCCTCATTGGAGGAGTTCTTAGATATCTTTTTTTTTTAATAGAGATGGAGAATTAAAGTCTTGCGATTGTATTAATTTTCATCCATACATCTATCTCTATTACATCACTTCAATATATTATGGTCAATCTTTTCTTTAGTTTGTGGTTTTGTAAAACTAGGAACCTGCCAACATGCATATTGAATGGAACAAATGTGATTAATGCACACTAATTAGGTTGATCAAATGATCCAGGCTAAACAAAACAAAATTTAATAAAGATAAATACTTATGCGTGCATAGAGAAAACTTTTGGTTGTAGCGATGCTGGTCTGTAGTTGTATGATTTTTGTAATTATTTTAAATTAAAAATATGTTTAAGAAATTATTTTTATTTAATCTAAATTACTATTTGATATATTATTAAAATTTAAGGTTAAAACTATAAATTTATAATATTATGTCAATTTTGTAACATATTTTCATGTGATATAATTATGATTTACATAATATATTTATAAAAAAATATTAAAAGCCAGATTAACATATACTACATATAGGATTACATACATAAAATGATTGTCTCATTTAAATATATAAAAAGATATATAATTTCTTACAGTGTATAATTTAGAAAATTGTTTATCTGCAGAAAAATATTGATAATAAAATTAGTTGGGCTGTGAAGAAAAAAAAATGTATATATGTTTTAACTTGCTACAGCTCCCACATGCATAACCAACCACACAATTTACTTATTATCATTTTCTATATATATATATATATATAATGATTCGAGTATTTTCTGATACCCAAAATATTTTGTCTTAAATCTGGTTTGGATCTGATTTTTCAGATTACCAAAATTTTGGACTTGTTAGAATATTTTACCAGATTTAGTTTTGGTTTAGTTCTTCGGATTTAGTTATTTTGCCCAGTCGTATCCAAAAACTTTTAACCTGATCCTAACTAAGCTATTGTGGTACCAAACATATAACCTAGATTTCTTTTTTTTTTAGAATATTAATCATTATATTCTCAGGTGATATTTTGTGTAGTTTAAATCTGTCATATAGTATGATACCCTTTACAATAAAAATAATAATAATAATAATATTAATAATAATAATAAGTTTTCCGTTCCAAAATTGATTAAATAAATATATAATCATTTATATATGGTTTAAATTTGTTAATAAACATAAAATCAATATGGTAATATATCTAGTTATATATATATTATATAGATAATTAAACTGTACTTTAAAAAACTGCATAGTTTAAAACTGATTTAAATGTACGCATAGCCTAGACTATTTTTTTTTCCAAAAAAATGAACTACTAATAAATAATATTACGGTGATATTCTATCTATCTTAATCTTTTATATTAGCTGCATCTACCATTTTAATTTTCTAGTTGCGATGACATTTATCGTAAATTCAATATTTCTATAATTCATCATAAAGATTTATTTTTATATAAAGAAATTTGTTTATTTTATAGCACAACATAAACATAAGCACGATCATGTTCAAAATAATTCATCAATATTAAAAAGTAAAATTAGTCATATATAATTTGAGAAAATCGCATAAAAAACCTTCAAAGTGACACTCACTGACACTTTAAACTTTGAGGTTTTTTTCACTAACACTTTAAACCTTCAAAGTGACATTTGTATCATAAAAAACCTTCAAAGTAAAAATATGATCTGTTGAACAGGTAAAAACAGTAACTTATCAGATTTTTTTCAGAAATTTTTAAATAAATAAAAATATGTTTGAATGAAATTACAAGATTATGTTTTTCAAGAAAATTGTTTGAAACCATCATCGTCAATAATTATATGTTTGAAAAATTTATTGTCATCAGTTTTTAAAGAAAAAGCAATCTTTGTAATTTTATGTATTTTTTCAATAAAAACTAACATATCATTCGTTGACGATAAAAGTTTCAAATATATTACTGTTGATGATGGTTTCTCTTATTTTCTGAATTTTTATTTATTTTTTTTGAAAATTAAATTTTATTTAATTTCTGAATTGTTGTGACTATTTATTTACTTCTCTGAATTTTTATTTATCTTTTCGATTTTTAAGATTATTTTTTTGATTTTTTAAAAATTTAATTTATTTTATTAATTTAATAATTATTTTTTGGAAAAAATCTGACAAGTTACCGTTTTACCTGTTCAACAAGTCATATTTTTACTTTGAAGGTTTTTTGTGATACAAATGTCACTTTGAAGGTTTAAAGTGTTAGTGAAAAAACTTCGAGGTTTAAAGTGTCAGTGAGTGCCATTTGAAAATTTTTATACGATTCATTCCTTATAATTTAATTTACTTAACTTAATTATTTTTAAGAACATAATTTTATTATTTTTTGGTATATAAGAACACATGAAAAGAAAAGAAAATTTTGACTAATTTTTAGCCACATGTTAAAGTCTTTAAGAGCAGGGAGCTTGAGTCATAATTGGGAAAGGGAAGAGGGAAGAATACCAAGGTATGGCAGGAGAGATGAATTGGAAAGGAACCCGCTACAATGGTACAATCTATGAGATTGGGGGATGCTCGGAACAGACTAAAGATATTGTATGAGATTGGCAAAGCATTAGCATAATCATTATGCTTTTTACTGTTTTATTAACATTTATCTGAAAAGTATTTAGGAAACCATTTACAAGATGCTAATGCTTTCCAAATACTTTTTACTCAATGCTCTCATATGAAATTTTTGTTAGAGCATTTGCAGTTAGAATAATAAAATAATAAAAATAATTATATATAATTAGTTTATTTTATTTATAATATAAAAATTTATGTCTATAATTTAAAAATAAAAATTGTATTTTTGAAAATAAAAATTGCGACTAAATACTTTTAAAAGAACAATATTTCACATTTAAAATATAATATATTTTACATAATTATACATATCATTCATTATTTTTAATAAAAAATATAATGTAGTGTATATTTATATATATTATAAATATAAACATATTTATATTATTTAGAAATATATAAATTATATATTATATATTAATTTGTATGATAATTTTGTATATGAATGATTTACTCATCTACCAATAAATAAATATGATAATTTATCTATTTATATATATATATAATTTATTTATTTTATTAATAATATCACAAATAATTTTTATATCCCAACATAAATTATATATTTTTAAATTATATTTATTTTTTAAATAGAATAATATTTCACTTTTAAAATATAATTTAATATTTATAATTAAATAAGATTCATTATTTTTAATAACAAATTTATTATTAATATATATTGTATATGTATTGTTTTAAATTAAATATATTATATACTAACTTTTATGTAATTTTAAAATTATATACTGCTAATGTTCTACCAATCAGTTTATTAAAATTTTTAATGAGAGCATACATCAGCTGCAGAATACCGCTACAGCATACTGCTTTATCAACAGCTGTACCAATCGAGGCCTATGATATGAGAGCTGATCAGTGGAAGTGGTCAAGAGTTGAGCCATGGACTGATTGAAATCATCTTCACAGAAGAAGTTAGGGAGGAGATAGATCATGACTATTGTGCCGGCAGGAAGAGGCAGCGAAGATACACATTCATGGGACTACACAAGAATGAATCAGACTACTAAGTCCAGGTGAATATTATAAATGCAGGTCAGGAAAGGCACGAGATGCCTCTGCCGAGTCGAGACAGCCTAATACCAACAAGTACGGAGAGCAGATACCAGCCCCAAAGTTCAGCATTTCTTGTGGAGATGTCTTAGCAATTCTCTCCCGGAGGAAGAGAACATGTTGAAAACGTCATATATCTAAGGACAGTAGCTGCAATCCATGTGATTCATGGATAGAGTCCATGAATCATCTGGTTTTCCAGTGTCCTTATGCACGGGCGATGTCGCCAATCCATACTCCTCAAAATAGTATCTGGTCGGAATCTCTGTACACTAATCTTCACTGGGTCTTGAATAAAAAAAGAAGTTCCCACGTGAAGAGGTACATGAAGAACTGGTACCTTGGCTGTTGTGGAGAATATGGAAGAACAAAAAGGAATATATTCAAAGGAAGGGATTACAATTCTCCAACAAGAATGGGAAAAACTAGGGAGGATGTCGAGGAATGGAAAGGTAGGAAAGGGGTGAAATTGGTAGAGGCTACAAGAACTTCAACAGACAACCCTAAACAGGTTGGGATCAAATGTAATACTGATTGTTGGAAGTAAAGCTTGAAATAACTTAAGAGCCAAGTTTTCCTAATCCACATTGTATTTGACATATTTAAGATTAGGAAAGTTTACTAAGAAAAGGAAAGTTTGTTTTCCTATATAAGTAGTTGCAGGATTATTGCACTACTCATGGTTTTGTGAGATTGATTAGGGTTCTTGAGTTTTGAGGTATTTTCTCAAGAGATTAATAAGAGAGCAAGTTCTTATTAAAGAGTATTCCTTAATCTAGATTGCAAAACTATATTTGGTATCAGAGCTTCCAGGGAAATATTGATATAAGAATCCATGGGAGACATCGTTGCGTTGAAACCGAAGGAAGGGAGTGGACCTACGACCATCAACTGTCCCATGCTAAACTCTGCAAATTACACAGTCTGGTCAATCCGGATCAAAGTGTTTTTGAAAATACACAAAGTATGGTATGCAATAGAGAACGAGACAGAGAACATGGAGAAGAACGATTTGGCTACAAGCTTATTATTCCAATCTATTCCTGAAACACTAATCCTTCAAGTTGGCGAGTTAGATACAGCAAAGAAGGTGTGTGAAGCAATAAAAACTAGACATATGGGAGCAGATCGTGTTCGAGAGGCAAGATTACAAACATTAAAAGCCGATTTTGACAGACTCCGGATGAAGGATGGAGACAAAATCGATGACTTCGTGGGGAAGTTATCAGAGTTATCCTCAAAATCGACTGCTCTTGGAGAATCAATTGATGAATCAAAACTGGTGAAAAAATTTCTATCTAGCTTACCACGACGGAAGTATATTCACATTGTGGCATCGTTAGAACAAGTTCTCGATCTGAACTCTACACAATTTGAAGATATAGTAGGTCGTTTGAAAGCTTATGAAGAAAGGGTAGGAGAAGACGAAGACGAGGTGCCAGAAACTCAGACTAAATTGATGTATGCAGCTAACGGAGAGAGCTCGACATCATCCTCTGCAAATCACTCGAACCAGGACTACAACAATTACAGGGGCAGAGGTCGTGGATATCGATCATATAACAGAGGAAGAGGTAGAGGTAGATATCAAGAGCGAAACAGAGACAGTTTCGACATGTCAAAGATCATGTGTTTCAGGTGTGACAAGCTGGGACATTTTGCTTCTGTGTGCCCGGATCGTTTGCTGAAACTGCAGGAATTGACAGAAATTAAAGAAGGGACTAACGACACAACAGAATCCGAAGAACTGATGGTTCATGAAGTTGTTTATTTAAACGAAAAGAAAGTGAATCCTTTGATCCTCGAAACAAACTTGAACAATGATAAAGTCTGGTATTTAGACAACGGCGCGAGTAATCACATGACCGGGGATCGAAGGTACTTTAAATCCATTGATGAAACAATCACAGGAAAGGTAAGGTTCGGCGATGACTCTCGGATAGATATCAAAGGGAAAGGACCAATTCTCTTTGTTACAAAAGATGGCAGTGTGAAGATATTAGCAGACGTTTATTACATTCCAGATCTGAAAAGCAACATAATAAATTTAGGGCAAGCTACAGAGTGTGGCTGTGAAGTAACAATGAAAGATTCATATCTCACATTGAGAGATAAAGAAGGCAAGACGATAGCAAAGGCAGAAAGATCGAAAAACAGATTATACAAGGTAACTATGGACAGAAGCGAACAGTGTTTACAAGCCTCGGTCAAAGACGAATCATCAAGATGGCATGCAAGATTGGGTCACATAGGTAAAGAAACATGATGTGCTCAGGTTTTACCACTAAAAACCAACCGCAAGTGCACGGTAATGCGCGGTAGTACTTAGGGATCGAATCCACAAGGACCAAGGTTACACTATGAAACTTTGAGAGTAGAATTAAGCTAGAACAGATATGAGGGGTTTTGGTTTGTTCGGATTGTCACAATTGCTAATGATTTAAATTGATTTTATGATTTAAAAGGCGCTAGGCATTGGGTGATTCTCGGGAACACATTTATCATGAAACAAGTATTAATCAAGGGGTATGTTTTTAGAACCGTTCTTGAACTCAAACAACTTTATTTAGTTTAGCCTACTCTCGTAGTACTAAACCCTATGTTATAGAATTCCAAATATCAACTCTCGCCATATTCAATATCCTAAACATGCATTCTTAGTAGGTTCGATATGTTCACAAAGTCTATAACAACAACTCTCGTTGGTTACAGAACTTTGCTCATCTAGATTCTTTTTGGGATTTTAACTATCACTTTTGGTGTGTTAATTTCCTATTAATCATGAACTAGTTGTACCTTCTAATTCAAGCATTAAGATTAATTTAGATGAAGAACCAAATGATTATTTTCCCTTGATTAACATATTAGTTTCAGTGATTCATGGACTCCCTTGAATCACCTTAGCCTAACTAGTAGATTACTCACACATATTAATTGGAACAAATGACATAATTGAATTCATAAAAGCAATAGAGTAAAGGGATTAGAAGGCTTCTCTGGGAAGAGAAAGAGTTTCTCTTCAAGTATCGATGAACTTCAAACTTATAACTTCAAACTTCAAACTTTAAATATAACTTCAAACTTCAACAAGAACAAGAATTCAAACTAAGAACAAAAACTGAAACTAAGATAGATGTGTAGAATGAGATGTGATTGTGATGGGATGAGAGTGGGATGAGATTGGATGATTTGGGATGGGATGCAACCCCTCTATTTATACACAGGTGAAGGCCTCCAAAAGCTCCAGACATAATAATGAAAGGGTGAGTTGGTGCAGCTGTCAAGTGGAGTTCTTGGTGAAGTGGGATTGGGTTGGTGAAGTTGGTGGCCGCAGGACTCCAATCGATCGATTCATTTTTGGAATAAAAATGAATCGATCGATGCCAGTGAAGTTTGGTGGATTGGAGTTTGGCTCAATCGATCGATTGCATTGTGCAATCGATCGATTACTTTAGCTCGGCTTCTTCCGCAGTTCTGCATCGATCGATGGGTTTTTATAGTAAACCTCCATCGATCGATTGGACTTTGTGGCTCGTCTTTCGGCTTGATCCGTTGTTCGTTTCTTGCTCTAACTCCTTCGGGTTGGTACGGAATTCTTCGGAAATCCAGTATGTAGTTGCCAATTGTTCCTAACGCGCTTTATTACCTATTTACCTGAAACACAACGGAAAACAAACGAATAACCGAGAAAAACATAACAGAAACAGACAACTAAACACGTAAAAACCTAGATACATCAAAACAATGCGACTAATGGCCAGCAAACAACTTGTGATCGGATTGCCAAAGGTCGAGAGTGATAAAACTGCTTGTTCATCGTGTATGTTGGGCAAGCAAACCCGAGTTGCATTCCCTCAATCCACTTCATACCGAGCTAACACAAGGCTTGAGCTCATCCATGGAGACCTATGTGGACCTATTACTCCATCAACACCGTCGCACAAACGTTATATCTTTGTTCTCATCGATGACAACTCAAGGTATATGTGGAGCATACTCTTACATGAGAAACGAGAAGCTTTCGATAAATTCAAGCTGTTTAAAAGTACGGTAGAAAAGGAAACTGGAACTGTTATCAAGACGCTCAGGACGGATAGAGGTGGAGAATTTGTGTCCAATGAATTCAATTTGTATTGTGAAAAACATGGGATAGCAAGACACTTGACAGCTCCTTATACTCCTCAGCAAAACGGGGTCGTAGAGAGACGTAATCGAACACTTCTTAACATGACAAGAAGCATTCTAAAGCACATGAAGCTACCAAACTACCTCTGGGGAGAAGCTATTAGGCATGCTACCTATCTCATTAACCGAACTGCAAGTCGTGTAATCAAAAACACTACTCCATACGAGTTATTCAAGGGAAGGAAGCCAAGCATTGAGCACGTGCGTATCTTCGGTTGTATCAGCTATGTCAAGATAGATTCACACCACCTAAAGAAACTTGATAACAGATCGAGAATACTCATCCATCTCGGAACCGAACCAGGCTCAAAAGCCTATCGACTGTTGGACCCGTTAAACAAAAAAGTGGTGGTGAGTCGTGATGTAATTTTTGATGAAGATAAAAGCTGGGATTGGAAAACACGAACACAAGAGGGGGAAAGTAGTACGTTCCGTATTAACATAGGACGTTACGGCAATCATGGGATTGACATCGAACAAGACACAGAAGAAGGAGATAGAAATGAAACAGAGGCTGACCCAGGAACAGAGGTTTATCATCCGGAAACAGAGCATGAGCAGAACTTTGAGTTTCACAATGAAGAAGACATGGTCGATAATGATGGTGCAGCAGAACCAGAGCTACGACGGTCTCAAAGAGATAAAAGGCAACCAAGATACCTAAGTGACTACATTCTGTTAGCCGAACTAGAAGCAGAGCAGCTGTTGTTGAGCATAAACGATGAACCTTGGAGCTATGATGAGGCTAAACAACAAAAGGTATGGAGAGATGCGTGTGAGGAAGAGATAAAATCAATCGAAAAAAACCAGACTTGGGATCTTGTGGAACTTCCGTTTAGCTCAAAAAGCAATAGGGCTTAAGTGGGTATTCAAGATAAAACGAAACTCAGATGGAAGCATAAATAAGTTCAAAGCAAGGTTAGTAGCCAAAGGATACATCCAGAGACACGGTATTGACTTCGATGAAGTATTCGCACCTGTGGCACGTATTGAAACCGTACGCTTTCTACTTGCTCTTGCGGCATCAAGAGGTTGGCAAGTACATCACTTGGACGTTAAAACTGCTTTCTTACACGGGGATTTAAAAGAAGAAGTATACGTTACACAGCCTGAAGGTTTTAAGGTCAAGGGACAAGAGAATAAGGTTTATAAACTAAAAAAGGCTCTCTACGGTCTACGTCAAGCACCAAGAGCATGGAATGAAAAATTAAACAAAGCTATGGGCGAACTGAAGTTTGTTAAATGTTCTAAGGAGCCAGCATTGTATCAACGACAAGAGAACAAGGATATCTTACTTGTTGGAGTATATGTTGATGACCTGTTGGTCACTGGTTCTAGTCTCGAATTGATTAAGGAGTTCAAGCTTGGGATGTCTGCGAAATTCGAGATGAGCGACTTGGGACTTTTGACATATTATCTGGGTATCGAAGTCAAACAACAAGAAGATGGCATCACACTAAGCCAAGAGAGGTACGCAAGAAGAATATTAGAAGAAGCTGGGTTACACGACTGCAATACTGTCCATATACCTATGGAACAGAACATCAAAATCTCAAAGGCACTTACCGAACAGAGCATAAACGAAAAGGAATACAGGAGAAGTATTGGATGTCTCAGGTATTTACTCCATACACGACCAGATTTATCTTTCTGTGTTGGTGTTATGAGTAGATATATGCAGGAACCAAAAGTATCACATGCTACCGCGGTCAAACAGATACTTCGGTACTTGCAAGGTACCTTGAGCTATGGTTTGAAGTTTAAACATAAAGGACGTGAACAAGATTTAAGAATCATTGGCTTTAGTGATGCTTCTCATAACGTGGACGAGGACGACGGTCGTAGCAAAACAGGATATGTGTTCTATCTTCTTGAGTCTCCTATAAGTTGGTGTTCCCAGAAACAAGAGACAGTTGCACTATCATCTTGTGAAGCAGAGTTTATGGCTGCAACTGAAGCTGCAAAACAAGTCATTTGGCTTCAAGAACTACTTGCTGAAGTTACAGGGAAGGAATGTGACAAAGTGACGATTCTAATTGATAACAAGAGTGCAATTGCTTTGACAAGAAATCCGGTGTTTCATGGACGCAGTAAACATATACATCGTCGTTACCATTTCATAAGAGAATGCGTAGACAACAATCAGATTGAAGTTCAGCATGTACCAGGGAATGCACAAAAGGCGGACATATTGACTAAAGGACTTGGGAAAGTACACTACAAGGAAATGAGATCGTTGATTGGAGTTGAAGATTTAGCAAAAAAGGATTTCAAGTTTAAGGGGGAGATTGTTGGAAGTAAAGCTTGAAATAACTTAAGAGCCAAGTTTTCCTAATCCACATTGTATTTGACATATTTAAGATTAGAAAAGTTTACTAAGAAAAGGAAAGTTTGTTTTCTTATATAAGTAGTTGCAGGATTATTGCACTACTCATGGTTTTGTGAGATTGATTAGGGTTCTTGAGTTTTGAGGTATTTTCTCAAGAGATTAATAAGAGAGCAAGTTCTTATTAAAGAGTATTCCTTAATCTAGATTGCAAAACTATACTGATGCGGCCTGAAAAAGGCTACGAAAGAAGGTGGAGTCGGATGGGGAGCGAGAGACCATCAGGGTAAACTGGTGTGGCAGGAGCGAAAAGAGTGGCAAGAAAGGAATCAGTGTTAGAGATAGAGGCAGAGGCGATTAGGTGGACTTTACAAACACTCTTCGGATTTGGTTATATGAGGGTGATCACTGAAACTGACTCTTTGACGCTAAAGACAAGGATCAATAGAGAAGAATGAGTTATGGCTAATGATGAAGCCATTAATACAATATATCTATTCTATTGGCAGGAAATCAAGAATATGTAGTGGAGTACTACCCTTGTGATGGCAAAGAGTTGCAGACATAATAGTGAAAGAGACTTCTACGTTTACGTGTAATGTCCCTAAGTTATTTTCTATTATGCCAATGTGGTTGAAGCCATTAGTGGAGACTTATATAAGCCTTTGTCAGTCCTTCAAATTATGGTGAAAGGAAAGCTAGTTGTTGAGCCAAAAAAAATTGTATAGTTTGGTTAGCTTTTCGGTATTGTTTTGATAAAAACAAATCAAAATATATACCTTCTCATAAATAAATTAATTAAAATTTAATTAAAATGTAATAAAAAACTCTTAAAGTATTGCTGACACTTGGATGATAGAAAGTTTGACCATATCAATTGTTACCAAAACAAAATGGTTGAATTTTACTAAAAACAAACCAAAATATATATCTTCTCATAAATAAATAAATTAAAATTTAATTAAAATGTAATTAAAAAACTCTTAAAGTAATGCTGACACTTGGATGATACAAAGTTTGACCATATCAATTGTTACCAAAACAAAATGGTTGAGTTTTACTATAAGAAGACCAACTTTCTCCTATGCAATACACACATTTCTTATCCTGTCATCTTCTTCTTCTGTCCCTGCTAGCTTAAATTCCTCTGAATAAAAGGTTTCTCCTTTTCGTTTATAAATAAAATATTCATTAGAGATATTCCGATTCTGACAATTTTTTTTGTTTGTATGTGTGTTTCCTAACATTTCAGAGTTTTCTCCCCCAACAAAATGAGCCATTCTGGTGAAAACTTCATGGAAATTACGTCCTACTCGGCTTCACAGGCCAGTCCTATCCCAAGAATGACATCAGCGTTGATGGATCAAACCGAAAATCCGATCAGCGAGATCCTCCCTCAAACCAACTTATCAAATGATCATCAGTCTAAACAAACATATGGCCGTCTCGGCCACAGTCTTACTGCAAAAAAAGGAATAGATCTTCCACCCTTGGGGACAGAGAACGTCAGCCCCTTTGCACTGTGGCAATCTCCAAACATGTTCTCTAACTATTCTTCACAGGTAAGTAACAATATATGTTGATGATATGTCTATAAACATATGATAAATAGTTGAACGAACATGTGATTGAACTTGTCATAAAGAAAACAACATGTGACTGAACAAATATTTTGGAATATAGTTACATATTTTATTTTTAAAACAATTGGGTATAATATATAAAATAGCTGATAACATCTATCGGTAGAATACAAACTTTACATATGAATGATAAAACTATATTTTGTTAGATCTTAGAGCATGTACATTGAAGGTCCTTAGGCGGAGGTTCTTAGGAACAGTTAAGAATATGTTTCTTAACTTTTAACTGAAAAAGTTAAGGACGGCTCTAAGGCCTCAGTGTTCTTTCCAGGAGGGGAAGAAAAAACAAATAAAAAAACACAATCCTAAACCCTAACTGTATATATTCTTTGGTTACTTCCTTTTCCAGATTGTCCCTCCTTCTCCAGTTGCCAATGACGGGCCTCCAGAGAAGGTGGAAATTTCCGGTGGCGATCATACAACATTGATGATATCCAACAACGGTCTTCCTCATCAGCGGATGGGCGTTGATCAGGCTCCTGAAGATCAAAACATTGCTTATGTTCTAGATGTTGAACCTTCATCTCCAATAAGAAGGTCCCAAGTTGACACCTTATAATAACTATAGTATAATAAACTCAACATTTTGATTTTATTAACCTAAATTACACAATTCTCTCGCAGGGAAAACGAAGTATCAAACATGATTAGCGCCACAAGAACGGGCCAGAACGATGTGAGGACCATAATTCACATGGAAAGCGAAGAAAACAATCCTGACGATGGTTTTCTCTGGAGAAAATATGGTCAAAAAGTTATCAGGGGGAACCCATGTACGAGGTTGTATACTATTTGTTTGCTCACTCCAAAATTAGTCACACCCTTTGGCAAAAGCTAGATATTCGATGCATAATCTAAAAATGTATATTTTTATTTTGGTATAAATGGTATTCACAGGTGTTACTACAAATGCACATTCGTTGGGTGCAAAGTGAAGAAGCATGTGGAGAGAGTAGCAGAGAATGTCAAGCCAGTGGTGATTACATACTATGGGATACATGAGCACGGTGCACCAGTTCGAGACGGTGCACCAGTTCGACGCAGGAGGTGTTACCGTCAAAAGAATAGGTCAGGTTCTTCAATGTCTCAAGATCCTAGCAATCGAACCCCTCAGTTAGGCAGGTCACCTTCATCCTCTTCGGCCTCTCACCTTGGTAACCAGAATCATGGTTTTATGTACCAGAGTGATGAACCTAAGAGTACTGATCGTGTGATACCTGATGGTATATAGGTGTACAAGAAGATAAGGGATCGACTATTTCTTAACTTTGGTATCAACCTTTAGATGGTCAATCTTAAACAAAAGACAAATATATAAACCCTTTTTAATATCCTTTTCCAATAATGTACAAGATATGCTGTGTTGTAGTCATCCCTTTCATTATGATTTGTAATGCATATTTTTAATTTCCAGCAGTCAGATATGGTACCTAAACCCGATAAACAAATAATTTTTTTTTTCGATTCTGATGGGATTTTATAAAGTAGTTTTTTTTTTTTAAAAAGAGTAAAACTATTAACATATACTAAACTTTAACATCTACAACTATATATCATTTAAAATGACTAAACATCATAAAAACAAAGTTTTTCCGTAAAATAATCCCGCATTGGAAACGCTGGTCATAATCTTGTAGTTAGATTTTAAAAGAGAAGTAAGCCAAAGTAAAATGGTTTGTAAAATATAATAGAATATGATCTACTATTGTATTGTTGGTGATTGATATAAAAATACAAGACGTTTATATATAGCGATAATATTAACATAATATTATGCTAATTTTTTTAAATACTTAAAATAATATGATAAGAATATCTTGAGATCAACTTGATCTTCAAATCATTTATTTTTAGTTTTTATGGACTTAACGGACTTTACAATTCTATAAAATACACGTCTTTTGGTCCAACTTATATCTCTAATATAGTTAAACGTGCGATTATTCAACTCATTGTGTAGAAGAAGATGAAGACAAACTGAAGGGATAAACATACGTTTAATTCATGTAAATATGAATTCACATGTACCTGTTAAGTCAAATTAATAACTTGAATGAAATGATTAAAAGACCCAAAAAAACATATAATCAATCCGTTCGGTTCGAAACTGTTCTCAGCAAAACAAAAAACAAACTTTTCTTTTTGTGTTAAATGAATTAAAGAGCAAAACTAGGCTCCAGCATAAGGGTTAATCTTAGGTTTGTCCTTGACAAGACCACATTGAAGGCTTGACTCCGGCATGTTATATTCGTCTCGGAGGGATTTTTCCGGCGACAAGACACTTGCGTAGAGTTGCTGTCCCAAGTATCGTCTCTCAGAGTTCTCCGACCTAATGTTCCACATTCCACAGTTGTCGAATGTGAGCAAGATTGCAGCCCAACACTTGGGGTACACTTGGACTGTGTGTCGGCTCACTGCGTACCTAGAAGGTTGTAGTTCTTCCTCTTCTCTGGTGTCCATGTCCCTGGCTCAACCCTTTTTGTACAAAGTAAAATAAATTTAAAATTAAAATTACAGTTTGGTTTATTTGTAGTGAAAGCAAAGGGGTGTAGAGTGTTACTCACGCTACAGCAAAGAAGGAGTAGCCATCTAAATGCCAAGACTGGACGGTCTTCTCGTGGTTTTCGAACACGACTTCGATGAAGTTGCGGTGAGTGATGTTAAGAACATTGGGTTCAATCTTGATGTTCTTGATCTGATCCGAGGTAGGGTTGTCGGAGATACTATCGTATTTGAAGACCTTATCAGCAACACCGAAGTACTCAGCGAGTTTCAAGGGTGTCTCAGGGTCTATGTGGGAGACTCCGCTCAACGCGTACCTAAGCTTGCCATTGACCTTTCCCTGAGTGTTGACGAGCTTAATGGTGCGAGTGATGTTAATCTTTCCATAATGGTAAGACCCTTGTGGGTTAGGTCTAGCTGCGCTGGCTGTCAAGTTCCACCTGAAAGAGCTGAACTGGTTCAAAGACCACGCCCAGCCAACGGGAGCCGCAGGTAGCTGAGGAGAGGCAAGACCTTTGCCTCCCTCGTAGCGTAGAAGCCCTGTGGTAGTCAAAGCCTTCTTCAAGAACCTTGTGGAAGCCACCATGTAGTAATCTTTAGGTTCTTGGTTCGCCGTGACAATCACGCCGAAGCATTGACCGACATGGACATCAAGCGAGTCATAGTCATTCTGGAGAACATGTGAGCCTTCCATTTCAACAAGCTTCATCATGTGGTTCTGAATCCTAAAGTTGAGAGATGCCTTGAGACCCACGTTACAGATCCGGACCCTATAGGTTTTCCCTTGCTTCAAGGTGAAAAGAGGCTGGTCGGAGCCATCACCTTTGCCAGCCTTACCGTTGATGAGAATGCCATCTGGACGGCCAATGGTACGGCCACTGTCAAGGAGTTTCCTGAGCTGAGTGTGGCTTTTGGTGTACCAATCGTTTATAAGGACAGTGTAGTCATCTTCAGGGTCAGCGTAAGGGACGGGGATAAGGAGACGGCTGTTCACACGGAGGCCACCAAAGGCACCCGCAGCACGATGCATAGCCGTGGTTGGGTAGTAGAAGTAGCTACCGATCTGATCCTTTGGCTGGAAATGGTATGTGAAGTTCTTACCTGGAGGAATGGGACACATTGTTCCGGCCGTGCCATCTTGCCATGAGTTCTTTCTGTGCTGGATTCCATTCCTATTTAGAAATTTCCCAATTAAAACATGAATTAGAAGCTATTGGTAGCATTGGAAATTTAAATCAAAACAAACTAAAGTAAAAAAGGTTGGTAATGAATAGTATGCATTTTTGTACGTTTTAAAAACTTGATTCTTCTTTTTCCCATTCTTATCCATCAAAAAAAAAACTTGATTCTACCTTTATCATTCTTACCCATTGTATATTATTGGCATGTTAAATATGTAACACCATATCCAATATATTTATATATTTTCTCTAAAATATAAGAATAGTTTTTCAATGAATTTCTATATAATAAAATGATATTTAAAAAAAATAGAAAATGAGATTTTCCATGTAAATATATAAGAAAGATATCAAGTTTATTTTAGAGTAAAAACAAAAGTGTTTTAGAGAAAATTTGTCATGTATAATAACATTTATAGTCAAATCTTAAGATGCGTTAGAAATACCTTAATTAGAGCTTGATTGGTAGATATTGTAGCTTCAAATTTTTTTCTTTCAAATATAACTTGTAGGTTTTCTGGTGTAATTGTAGATTTTGTTGGTATAGAATTACATCAATAAATTTCAAAGCATTAAATATAAAGTTCTAGAAAAAATAATTTTCAAAGTCAATATATTTTCTATATGCTTCTTAGGCTGTAGATCTAATTATTGAACTAAATCATGATTGGTAAATTAATACAGCCCTAAAAAGAAAAAAGAACTATGGAAATCACTCGGAACACTTACTAATCACCCATTTCTTAAAACAACGAACTTCTGTTTTTATGATTATTTTTAGAAAAAAAATCATATTTGATTATTCATCTGACATTCGATTATTTTACGGTTTGATTATTCATCTGATATACAAGTGAAAGTTTAATAAAAAAAAAAACATGACGGTCTATTATGAATAAACGTACCAAGTAATGAGGAAAGGCTCGTCGAGGTTGTTGAAGACATTAACGATGACGTTGTTGTTAGAAGTTGAGTTGATGTTAGGACCAGGGAATTGACCGTTAATGAGAATGACTTGTTGTGGAACACCGAGAGGAGATGCGGTTCCATACGTTACGTTCCACACGTGGTGAAAGTAAGGATCCTCTGCTTGGACCATCACGACGGTCGCCGTCGCCAGGCATAGGCACACGGCCAATAGTTTAACCCCTACCTTCATTAATAATAAACTTTGTTAAGCAAATGAAGTTTGTGATTTTTTGTTTTTCAAGTGTTATAAAAGGAATGAGTTTTTGGTTTTTTTTTATGTTATTTGAGGGGTTTGAATTTTGTTATTTTTTAATTTTCCAGTTGTTAAAATTTAATGAAGTTTTTATAGTTTAATCAAAAACAGTTTCCTTTGTTTTCTCGTTTCTTTAGGTCCTCTCGTTTCAAAAAAATAGGTCCTCTCATTAAGCTTTTCCTGTCGTCCATATTGGGAATGTTCAATTTTGACCTCTACGACTCTAGTATTTTGAGTTAACCATTTTCTGGAATTTGTTTCTTCCCATATTATTTTGAGATTTTTGCTAATTTTAGAAAATATTTCTAAGCCCGTTCTCGTACAGGGCATAATGATGTCTCATATGACTAAACTTTGTTTCTCATATGAATCAATTTGTTTGTGTTCTTGATGCCATTTTTGGATACAATTCAATTAGGCATGTCTGAAATATTTATGCAAATTGATGCATTCAAGCTTTGTTTTAAATTCTCTGTCACCTTCTTCGAAAGATTTACATGATTTAGTTTTATATATTATTGTACTTTATTATTTCTTGCAAAGAGGATGTAATATTTCCTCTTGTATTGTTTCTGAACAAGGTTGAATGATTGAATTTAAGTGGTGTTACAAAAAAAGGTGTTTAGTGTGACACCACACCCATTTCATTGCGGACTTTCATTTTCTGAGGCCCTAGTTCAGTCCTAAATTTCGTTAGTTGAGTGGTAACTTAGATATCTTTTTTAATAGAGATGGAGAACTAGAGTCTTGCAATTGTATTTATTTTCATCCATAAATTTATCTCTATTACATCACTTCAATATTATATCAAAATGGTCTATCTTTTCTTTAGTTTGTGGTTTTGTAAAACTAGGACCCTGCCAACATGCAGATTGAATGGAACAAGTGTGATTAATGCACACTAATTAGGTCGATCATATGATCCAGGCTAAACAAAAGAAAATTTAGTAAAGACAAATACTTATGCGTGCATAGAGAAAACTGTTGCCTGTTGGTTGTAGCGATGCTGGTCTGTAGTTGTATGATTTTTGTAATTATTTTAAACTAAAAATATCTTCAATAAATTATTTTTATTTAATCTAAATTGCTATTTGATATAAAACTAAAATTTAATTTCACAAAAACTATAAATTTATAATATTATATTAATTTTGTAACATTTTCATGTGATAAAATTATGATTTACATAATATATTTATAAAAAATATTATAAGCCAGACTAACATATACTACATATAGGATTTACATACATAAATTAGAATATATTTGATTGTCTCATTTAAATATATAAAAATATATATATAATTTCCTATAGTGTATAATTTAGAAAATTGTTTATCTACAGACAAATATTGAAAATAAATTAGTTGGGCTGTGAAAAAAAAAGAATGTATATTTTTTTTTTGCTTCCTACAGCTCCCACATGCAATCACACATTTACTTATTATCATATGATCTTCATAAAATTTTCTCTCAGAAAAGAATACGAGAGATTATTTTTGTCTAACGCATTTTAGATGGTGAGGCTGCGGTCCAAATGCATGACTACGAAACACAATATTGCAAAACAAGGAAGCTTGTAGACGAGAAACCGTCTAGGAATTAAAGTAGTCGATCACAGAATCTGAATGCCACAAATTAAACAGTTCTAAAACTATATGTTTTGAATACATTTGACGTTGGTCACAATCTTGTCATGGTAACATTTTACGTGTAACATTCTCTTGACGTGTAATAAGACATCGTTAAGGACCTTTCCAATATTAGAATACGATCTGAGTTGTTATGATTCATAGTTCTGGTACCTTAAAAAACCGAAAAGAAAAAAGATAGAGAAAAATGTTTGTTGCATCACCACTTTCACATATAGAAAATCGAATGAGAGATGAAGCGTAAAATATGGTAACAATAACTTATTTTTCCCCTGCATAAATACTTGGAATCACCCAAACGACAAGAGGATTCATCAACAGCAAAAAACTTGCTTTTGAGGGGAATCAATCAAAGTATTTTTTTTTCTTTATATTTTTTTTGTAGGAAAGGGTTAGTTATAAATAACACAGAAAAAAATATAATATGGAGGGGAGGTTATTGACGGTGTTGGTGTGCCTCGTCTCTACGGTGGCGATAGTGAACGCCGGCGATCCTTACTTCTTCTATACATGGAACGTGACTTATGGAACAGCTTCACCTCTAGGTGTTCCTCAAAAGGTGATTCTCATCAACGGTCAGTTTCCTGGTCCTAACCTAAACTCAACCTCTAACAACAACGTCGTCATCAATGTCTTCAACAACCTCGACGAGCCTTTCCTCTTGACCTGGTAACTTAACTATATAACCTCCATCCTTTGTTAGATTGTTTTAATATTTCATTTTTTTCAGTTTATTTGGTTGGCTATATTCGATTTCGCTTAGTTCGGTTAAGCCACAATCCCCACTAAATTGAACAAAAAGGTTTGGTTCGTGTAATTTTTGGTATCTAATCTATTAAAACTACAAATATAAATTAACCCTTAAATTCACTATTTAATTACACAAAATGCCATTGAGAAATTAATTAATCCAACTTTTCATCATTTATTGCATTTTACGAATTTAAACCATACCTACCTAAATCGATATCATAACTAATTCCTTATAAACAATAAACTTAACTAACTCTTCCTCTGCAACAATATTACTTTCACTATTAGCGGTTCATATTATTTTTTTTTGGTTCCTATAATCTAGCTTACCTCTAAATAATATTCTATAAGTCATAAAAGACTGATTTTGTTAAGCATATGCGATGTTTACTAAATGATCTTCCATTTTTATGCTTATAAATTTTCAACGAAAATATAAATATACTTTCCCTTATTTAAGTAATCAATTATAGAAAAATCTCTTTTTGTCTTCATTTCAGTAACTATTCCGTTAAATATATAGGAAAAATATAACTACAAAATCATAGAGCATCCAAATATTTATTTGGTATTAAATACACTACATAGTGAAAATAGTCAATTTATATAATTATAACAGGTGACGGTTCAAAAAACAAAAGAAAATTACTTAATGTAATAAATAAATGTATTATATGTAGAAGTATTATATTATAATTATATAATACATGTACATAATAAATATATATAATTTCATTTGCACAAAACAAAAAAATATATTTTAAAATATAAGTAATAAACAAAAATATCCATGTGGGTATTTATTTAGAAAATGAAATAAGAAAATTTCGTGAAGTACAAAAAGAAAAACCATTGCTTCAAGTTGAAAATTGCAGATTTTACCACTGAAATTCCAATTATTCTTAAATTTTAGCATTAATTGTTTTTCGTTATTTAAAACAAGCATATACCATACTTTAATCTTTTATAACTAATTAATGATAAAACATATTTTCTAATATTTGGGAAGTAAAACTATTTGTAAAAAACTATCTACAAATATAATTCTTCAACTTCTTAAATAAAACATATTATCTAAACTATGCTTAATACCATAATAGATTAAATACCAACTATCTATAACATTTTAAAATGGTAATTTTTGATATTCTTAACCAATATATAAAACTATATATCAGCATTTAATATATATAATTTAAAATATATATCATTAATTATGAAAACAATATATTTTTTATAAAAAAATAAAAATAAACACCCGCTCGGGTGAGCGGGTCAAATTCTAGTTAAATTTTATAACAAAAATAACCATTTTTTGTTTCGGTTTGATTTTGATTTTAAATTTTTTTAAACTCCGATATTTTCGGTTAACTTTGTTTTTTGGTTAAATTTTAACTGGTTCGATTAATTTGGTTATTTTATTTCTGAACATTCGGGTATCTTTATTTTATTTTATTTTTGAAAACCAACTAAGAACCGAAAATTGAAGTATTTTCAAAAGCTTTCCGAACTAAACCAAACTCAGAACTGGAATAGAACCGCAAACGAAAACCTTTGGTTCGGTTCAGTTCAAATCCGCAGGACTAATTAGGGTTGTTGTTAGAATACCTTGTCCGGTCTGTCCACCTTTTAAGGCAAAACGTCTATTCGCTGACTGACTCCTATGTAATATGAGTACTAATGGTGGAATGTGGTTGCAGGAGTGGGATCCAGCACAGGAAGAATTGCTGGCAAGATGGTGTGGCTGGGACTTCATGTCCCATCCCAGCAGGACAGAACTTTACTTACCATTTCCAACCTAAGGACCAGATCGGTTCCTACTTCTATTACCCGACCACTTCTCTCCACCGTTTTGCTGGTGGGTTTGGTGGTCTCCGTGTCAACAGCCGTCTCCTTATTCCCGTTCCCTACGCTGACCCTGAGGATGATTACACTGTCCTTATCAATGACTGGTACACAAGTAGCCACACCGCTCTCAAGAACTTCCTTGACAGTGGACGCACCCTTGGACTGCCTAATGGTGTTTTGATCAATGGAAAGTCAGGAAAGGTTGGTGGAAACAACGAGCCTTTGTTCACGATGAAGCCAGGAAAGACATACAAGTACAGGCTATGCAATGTTGGATTCAAGTCTACTCTTAACTTCAGGATCCAGAACCACAAGATGAAGCTTGTGGAGATGGAAGGCTCTCATGTTCTTCAGAACGACTATGACTCACTCGATGTCCACGTTGGCCAGTGCTTTTCAGTTCTTGTGACTGCTGACCAGGAAGCTAAGGACTACTACATGGTTGCATCAACTAGGTTCCTGAAAAAAGAATTAAGCACGGTTGGTGTGATCCGGTACGAAGGAAGCAACGTCCAGGCCTCAGCTGAGCTTCCCAAGACTCCTGTTGGTTGGGCCTGGTCTTTGAACCAGTTCAGATCTTTCAGGTGGAACCTAACCGCTAGTGCTGCAAGGCCCAACCCTCAAGGATCATACCATTATGGAAAGATCAACATCACCCGTAGCATCAAGCTTGTCAACTCTAGGAACGTGGTGGACGGTAAAGTCAGGTTTGGATTCAACGGTGTATCACACGTTGACACCGAGACTCCCTTGAAGCTGGCTGAATACTTCCAGATGGCAGAGAAGGTGTTCAAGTACGACGTTATCAAGGACGAGCCTGCAGCTACAATCACATCATTGACCGTGCAGCCTAATGTGCTCAACATCACTTTCCGTACCTTTGTAGAGATCATATTTGAGAACCATGAGAAGAGCATGGAATCATTCCATTTGGATGGTTACTCCTTCTTCGCAGTCGCGTAAGCACCTTGTGATTTCTTTATCTTTTATCTATATGTCTTTCTCTTTTTTGACCCTCTCTTCTTTCAGTTCTGAGCCAGGGAGGTGGACACCTGAAAAGAGAAAGAACTACAACTTGCTGGATGCAGTAAGCAGACACACAGTGCAAGTTTACCCCAAGTCTTGGTCAGCTATTCTCTTGACATTCGACAACGCTGGTATGTGGAACATCAGGTCTGAGAACTTGGAGAGGAGATACCTTGGACAACAATTGTATGTGAGTGTTCTGTCGCCGGAGAAATCGCTAAGGGACGAGTACAACATCCCCCTCCACACTAACCTCTGTGGCATCGTCAAGGGCTTGCCATTGCCTGCAAGCTACACTTAAGTAACTATACTCCCACAAGTGGGGTGTGTATTATTAACTTTCTAATTAACCCTTTTCTTAATCTTTAAGTGTGTAATTTGTAAACTATCAAGTTCTACTTGTTTTCATATTACTATCATTAACCACAAACAACACACCAAGTTTTGCTTTCTCATTGTTACTGACATGCATGTAATCAAAGATGTAAAGTAATACGTCAGAATACAATGAGGCTTGGGTTGAAACAAAACAGAAGAATGGCATATGAAAAGTAACCACCATTTCTTGATCATAATGCCTAAAATATCATTTGAAACAGAGAGTCTGTTCTAATGGATCAACCAAATAATAAAACACAAGACAACTTAATTCCACATCATGAATATCACTGATGCTTCAATTGATTCCCTAATGATCTTTTGCTCTAGTAAAACGAGACAATCTTTTCTCTAAAAATACATAAAGCCGTTAGACAATTGAAAGCCCATCTCGCTAACATGGTATCAGAACTCCCGATCCAAACAATCCAACCCAATCCTCATTGATCTGCCCCAAAGATGGCCTATTGATCCTTGTCCAAACATTTCGAAATTAACGCTTAAAGAGCCATCCCATCATCTCGAATGAGTGTATTAGACATAAAGTGCCCCACATCGGAAGTTGGAAGATATATTAAATTGTATATAAGATAGATGAGGCAATTCAATTATCACCAATTGATTTTATGTTTGAAGTCCATCTAACTTAACAATGTCTTTCTGATCATGTACTTACAAGATGCTTCAATTGATTACCCCCCCAAAAAAAGAAACATAGGCAGGTTCTTAAAATCATTACTGCGTTAACCCGTTGAAGAAGTCACTACCATAACTCACATCAATAAGCCCTATTCCCACGAGTGTACGGAAGCATAATGCTTCAAGTTTCTGCACAAACGTACGAGCGCCTCTTCCTGCAACCAAAAAGCGTTTGTAAGATTTAAACCAAAGACACAAACACATGGATCCAAAATAGTTTACCTCTCTCGACCAAGATTTCTTGTGGCCTAAGTAATGGTGGAGCTACTTGAGAATTATGTAAGGGCTGCTTAAGTTCTAATAGCAAGCCCGAGGCAGGTGAATCTTGCTCCCTATTCGCGCTTCGAGCGACTCCAAACCATGCATCATCAATGAGTTGGCTAAGTCCATCGTATCGGAAACTTGGAAGATGAAGATGTCCATTGTCTTCCTCGTTAGGGTTTGCGTATTTGGACAGAACCTGATCCTCTGTTTTGGCAGAAGAGAGACACTCCAGCTCATTAAGCAACAGTGGGTGTTTAATCTCTGTCTCCTCTGTTTTGGACTCTTCTATATCTTCCAATGTTTCATTGCCATTAGATAATGATATGTTTCTGCGTAGTCTATCTTTCTTGTCAAGCACGTAACTTCTGATTTCGGATTGCGAGTGAAGCCAACTGTTAATCCTTGAAAACTTTGTTCTACCCTCTTTCTGGTTAACATTTTTCTCCAAGACACCGATCTTTGAACGATCTTTTCTCGCAGATCCGGGGCTTGTCTGCAGTGCTTGCTCAGACACGACCAACTTAATATCACATTCAGATATGTCCTGACTATAAACTGTTGCTGCATCATCTGCTCTGTTCTGACTTATAGCGCAAGTCGAATTCGAAACACTCTTGTCTGATGAGTCACACAGAGAGTCAAATCCGTACTTTATCGGAAGAGACACAGATTCAGCTCGGACATGTTTCATTGAGTTCCTTCTAGACATGGAATCTGGAGCACTGGAGATTGGGCTAAACTCTGCACCTGATAATCTTCGGTTGCTACTAGCTGTTTGTCTCATGAAGCTAGGGAAAACATCTGAAGCACGTCTTGATTTGTTCTTTGGTGTCTTTGGAGTAACTTGAATCTCTTCTCTTATCTCATCTTCCACTTCTTCTTCTTCAGTAGCATGAGGCTTACCAGAGAGTTTCTCTAATGTCTCGTTTAGATACCTGATCTCTTTTAACGTTGTCTCACGCTCTTTCTCGATTTTTCCCATCATCTTCTGCAGATTCATCATAACCGCCTCCTTTTTCTCTTGTTCTTCCTACGCGTCCATAGAATCATTAGTCCATTAGAAAGTGTAATACTCTAAAGTAAGTTGACGTGTTATGCAAGTTAGTTAATTCCAATACCTTTGATTCTTCCTGGCCTAAATGGATGTTCTTTGCCCTAGTTGCGAAATTTAAAGAGCATATGGTTTCACACAGATCATCTTCTTTCCGGCTGATATGAACAAGCATCAATGTTTTAGAGTCTTGCCCTGAAAAACCAGGAATCAAACGTTAAGGAGGGAACAAAACATTTCAGTTAACATCAGGAGTATGCCTGGCCAAATTAACTAAAAACCAAAACTGAATCAGTGTTCACAAATATCCCAACAGTTCATATATCTTCACCGAAAAAGTGGAGTAAATTGATTAGATACCTCAATATCTAAACTATAGTTTGTATATTTAAAAATATTAATTTTATTTAGTTTTAAATAACCAAGCATCATAAGAATATAGTTTATATGCTGAATTACACAGATTTTTTTTTCTGAATATTTCTTATCCAAGATATTTAATATTATCCGAATTATCCAAAACTATCTAAAAAAATCAGAACCCCATTGAAGCCAAAATATTTTTCTGATATTTGCAGCTTCTCAACTCTTTTGCCCAAACCGAAATCGTACCTAATTTTATAAATATCTGAACGGTTCCTAAATTTCCAGAATCCAAAAACTGAACTGAATACCCAAACGAACACCATGCCTAATCAAGAGTTTTCAAAAGATTTTAGTTACCGAGAGAGTCTTTCAGAACTTGCGTGAGCTTGCTGTTCCTGAAAAACATAATAAGGCAACTCAAAATTCTCAGTGATTGAGATCTAAAGGGTTACCAAAAAGAAGAAAAGAAACTGATATGTTTACCTGTAAGGAATATGAGCATTCTTGCGTTGAAGAGAGTTGATGACATCTCCAAGAGCAGATAAAGAGAGATTAATAGCTTTGCCTTCATCAAAACGTCGACCAGTGGCTTTAGTTTTCAACACGCGCTCGCTTCCTCCAAGATCCACTAGCCAAATCTTGTTTCTTTCACGCCGTCTCTCAGCAGCTCCAGCACAAGTTATCGATACACGGATCATACTGTTTCATGATTCAAGATCAGACAACATATAATGTGCAAAAGAAAAGAACATTTGAGTTTTTCTTACCAGTGTGATCTGCTGGATGCAGAGTTAGAGTTAGTGAAAGCAGTTGCTCTGTTTCTACAACCTAATTTGTATAACTTGAAGACTTCATCAAAGTTATTCACTTTGAGATTCACCAAGTTCTCAATATCTATCTCTCCCTTTGCGTCTGTGTGTATCAGAAGACTGAAACATAGAAACAAAACTCACTTATTTTAAGTAGTTCCAAATCCTTCAGTGGAGATTCTCTGCACATGTTATTATTTACCTTGGAGGTATGGGACCAATGGGTTTAGTTCCTTGGGAAACAAGCAAGTCTCTAAGGTTTCCCATGTAAATCTCAAGCATACTAAACTTGACTACAAACTTATGATTGCTTTCCTCCACTTGTTTGAACAAATCCTTGATTGCTCGAGGAACGATACCTGGTGATTCAGGAAGACCCTCCTGCAAAATCATTCTACCATATTTATAATCATAAATTTAAAAAATTCAAGAAATGAAATCAAAGAGAGATGTAGCCACCAGTACTTGGCTGGGAAAAAGGATGCAAACAGCTTAGTTTTTTTTTTAAATTATTTCATGCAAAGTTAGATTGATTTTTTTCATTCTTTAATTTCAAAGATCACTAACAGAAACAGAAGCATTTGATGTAAGAAAACTTTTTTATTGAATAAATTTTACATTCATTCAGAAAAAAAAATCAATAGAGAGATGTGTTTGGTTAATTCTGCTTCTTACCATTGTAAATGTTTTACCAGTACCAGTTTGTCCATACGCAAAAATGCAAGCGTTGTAGCCATCGATAACCGATTTGATTACTGGTTCGATCTCTAAGAAAACATCATCTGACAAAATTTGAATACTAGCTCATCAACAACACTTTCATGTATGTGTGTAATCAGTCTTACGACCAATCCAGGCATAGTCAGGTGAAACATTAGCCTATATTCCTCAAAAATTTAAAAATTAACATACATAAAGCATAAAATCTCCAAATGATTAAACATAAACTTTTATGAATATTTTTACTAAATTGTATATATCTCCTAAAAGTATATCAAAGCCACATACCTTGAGATGAATCAGGTTGGAAAACTCTGTCGAAGTTGTAGGTTTTTCTCTTGCTTTCTGTTAACTTGATGATAACGTTTCTTGTATCTGAAGAAACAGGTGCTCTCAAGTTCTTGGAGTCTAAGGGTTTGACTCGACAAAACACACGAATGTTTCCTGACCAATATCCAAATTTAAAAACGATGAAACTAGACTCTTAAACTGAACATTTTACAGTATAAATCGATTTTTAACCTTTAAGGTCCAAGAACTCGTTAAGAATCTGCCTTCTTCGTTTGTTCTGGTCATTTACTTGAACTGTTAGTGTAGAGAGTTGATCTGTAATAGAGCAAGACCTATAAGTAACAGAACATTTCAATGGTTGAGATGCGTTGCTTGTAGTACCTCTAATGCTCTGCACTTCGATGAAAGCAGAGTCATCTTCTTCCTCCTTTGACGTTGAAGAAATCTCAGAAGAAGAAGAGACGTTCTTGGCGATGTTGCAGACAGTTTTAACCCAAGATGAAGTCAAATGAGTTTTGAAACCGAGCAATGCATGGATTGTCTCAGGCAAATTCTTAACCGGTTTTGACCTTGTCCTTTCCATTACAACCAAATCTTGATCTTGAACAGAGAACAAAGCAGTTCCCAGTATATAGATTCTAATATCACTGAGCTTTTGAAGATCAAGTGAAAGGAAAGAGAAGGAAGTAGTGAAACTGGGGTCAGAGCTCATCAATGGCAGAGTCTTAGGATTAGCTTTTGCTTTTAGAGGGCAAGAAACTTGGAGAGAATGTTCTTCCATGGTTACCTTGTAGGAGAGATATTTGTAGCACTTGTCAAAATTACCAAGGGAAATTAATAAATTTTTTTTTGGTCAACTGGAAATTAATAATCTAAATTAACTATTATTAGAATAAAATAATTAATATTTTACCCATTAGTGACGAAAATGTTGCTACTTAGAATGCCATTGGTCAAACTTTAATCTAATCTTTTTAAAGGCTGTAGATTTGTTCATCCACATTATCAATATTTACAGCTTTGTTTTCCTTTTATCCAAACCAACTAACTTGGACCTTAATTTAGAGGTTATATTTTACTTTATATAAATTTAATATGTTAGTCTAAAATCAATAAAATAACAAATAGAAAATATGATTAATATATCCAAACTTAGTGATTTTAAAATAACTTTCCTTTTATTCTTTACAGTTAAGATATATTATTAATGAAAATACATAATATTAGTGTGTATTATATTTTACATAAAATATTCATTTTAAATAAGATATGCTATTTAAAACCAATACTGGTTATTGTCTTCATAAGCTAATGATTCTAATAAAATATGCTATAAATAACAAATGTTGATTATTAGTCTCTATTATAATAAAATGCAAGTTATTAGTAAAATACATCATATTGATCATAGGCTTCATTTGCAACAACATTATTCTCGTTATTATTAAATCAACTATTATTAGTATTTAAAACTGTAAATGTTTTCAAATATTTTTTACTCAATGATTACATATAATTTTTTTTGCTAGAACATTTAAACTTAAAATATAAAATAATTAAAATTAGTTTTTATGATTATTTTATTAATTTAATAATATTAAAATTTTTATCTATAAACATTGATAAAAGTATCGGAAAAACCAAACGGTGACAATGATACTGGTGAAATAGTTGAATCGATTAAAAAAAACATGAGAACAATTGTTTGATTGAAGAAAAAAATCCCACAATAATCAAACATGAAGGCGGATGTTGAAGCCTATGAAAAGACCATGAAAACATGGTTCTTTTAGATGAAAAGGGTTTTTTCATTTTTGGTTTCAATATTTCTTCAAAAAAGTTATTAAACTAAATTAACATATATTGTAAAAACTTTTTTGGCTTAATAAATTTAACATTCATTTAGAAAAAAAAATCATAATCTTCAGCATAACCTTATGATCATTTTTTTAAGAAAGTAGGATTTGACACAATGAAAAATTAAACACATGTAACATCTATCTACAATAGTTTATTTAACACCATATTTTCATCTTTTAACTATCCACATTATTTCTCTTTATTCCACCTAATAATTCAGCATACATTCAACTTCTATCCACTATAATGGTTTTGTTTAATAAACTTAAACATCATATTCTAATATTTAATAACTATGTTTTTCTATTTCCATATTAAATATTACCTAATCTCTGTTTATATAGAATACAAATAATAAATTTTGATACAAAAATAAAAATAAATGATTTAATTAATAATCAGATAATTAATTTTTAAATAATTATGAGCATATGGAAGTATCAAAAATGTGATATGTAGCGTTGGTGGTTCTCAATTTCTTTTTATTTAACTTTTGAAATTTTTTTACACAACAAATAATCCACATAATCAAATTTAATAATTCAACATACTCATTGTATTGATTCAACTTTTATTCAATACCTCTATTATAAGACATGTACAATGATTTTGATATTCAACACCGTCATTTTCATCGTTTAACATTCCACATTATATTTTATTTCTTTCACTTCATCATTCAACACATATTCAACTTTTATATATTATAATTATTTTGTTTAATAAAACTCAACATCCCATTTTACTAAATAATAAGTATTTTATATGTTCAAATTAAATAAAACTCGTCTCTATTTATAGAAAATTTAAAACAATAAATGTTTTTATAAAAATAAAATATTTAGTTTATAATAAGAATTTTGGGTTTAAATAATTAGAAGAATATGAAAATATCAAAAATATTTAGAAAGTGATATGTATCGTTGGTGATCCCTATTTTCTTCTTATTGAACATGTTGAAACTATTCAAACCAAATAATCCTCATTATTAAATTTCATTTTTCAACAATCTTCAACTGTTAAATAGTTTATTCAACACATATGTTGTACATGGTACTAGTCTAATAAAAAAGGTTTAATTTCTTGCAATTGCTCATAAAACAACAAAAGGGGAATTATATATGGTGGAAGAAGATTGGAAAATAAATATAGTATAAATAGTAGATCATTTTCTTTATAAGTTTATTTAGAATAATTTCATCTAACAACTCTTACTAGAAATATAATACAAATCTCGTAATTCATTGCATTCAAAGATCTTTCTCAATACATATGAGCTACGATTATGTTTCTGAGGAACATTGAATTGACCACATGGGGAAACTAACTTTTACTTCTATCAAAAAGCTTCAAGCTAAGAGATATAAACAAATGTGTATCGGTGATGGACTTTACCACCGAGAGACAAATCATGTTTATTTGCAGCGACTTGCGACTAAATTTTTCTTCATTTCGCTGTCGCAGGTCACAAAAAAATATTTTTCAGTCGCTATTTTTTCAGCGACTTAGAATTACACCTTACAAGTGGTCGTGTGATCAGTTGTGCGACATCAACAAACAACAATGTGCAACTTGTAAACTAACATGATAACCCTCTTCAAGAACGATGGCTGAAATTATGAAGTATATATATATATATATATATATATATATATGTATATATATATATAAAATTTTGAGACAGATCTAATTTTAAGTTTATGGGATTCCAACTTATATTAGTTGGCAGTAGTGAAAACTTATATTCATACACCTTTAGAGATTAAGACTTATGGCCCATTAATTTCTACACAATCTCTATATCATCCCTTGAGATAATGGCCATTCTAGCCATTAATCTCGTAGGCCATCTTTATCGGGTTTGAGAGCATAAAACGTTTTTGGGCTGAATTATAAGGTGTGTGGATCGATTACTAAACCATTTATTACTTAGGTTTAGGGAATCTGATACTATGTTAAGTAATGAGTCTAACTCACACATAAAAGTTGCCTCTGATACCATATTAGTATCAGTATAACTCACATACCAAAAGTTAACTCAAGAGTAGATGGTTACCTTATTACTTATATATTGTCCAAAGATCACAATTGTGTCTGAGGTGGGACATCTAATAACCTCTCTCGAACAACTCATACCCAACATCTCAAAAATACCATAGCTAGATATGTCATATGTACAAGCGACATAGGTAGGAGACTATTTATATGAGAAATCATCTGTGATGAGTCAAACCTTACTCAGACACCGTGTTAAATTTTATTGTTTTCCAACTTAAGATCAATTAGTAGTAAGTAAAATGGTTTAATTCCTTATATATTATTCATATCCCACTTAAACTCCCAATGTAAAAGCTTATATTCACATAAGAGATTAAGAATTAAGGTACATTAATCTCTACGTATTCTCAATATCCAAATGTCCTAATCAATTTTTCAGTCTTCGAAACACCAAAACCGAAGAACTAACAAAAAGCATGCAGATTATCTCCCTATGAGAGACAATGTCTTCCACATCAAAAGTTGAAATGGATATTAATTAGTATACAAAATAGATTGGTCAATCTACTTATCACTAAATTGAATTTAGGTTGAAAGCATATTTAAAACATGATTTACATAATTCAACTTGATCCATATCAATCAACCCTAAAGTTGACCCATTAATTCTTATCCATATTTTGAAATTAATGTTCAAATGGACATCATCTCCAACAGGAAACAATATCTCTTATATCAAAAGTTGAAAAAAAAATATTAACTAATATATAAATAGTTCAATGACCCCCAAAACCAAATCCGGTTTAGTGGAGAGAAGTGAGAACCAATTTGAACTTAACGGTCAGATTATTCTCAAACAGAAGACAAAACGACAGCGTTTTGTTTACTGTCAAATAAGGCCCGTTCACATTACGCGACCCGGCCCAATATAAATAAAGGAACCCTGCTGAAACTAACATCGACTCACCGGACCAAATATCACCGGCGGTAATCAGATTCTCACTCTCGCCTCTCCTACAAGCCATTGAAGCAGCCGCAACAGCTTGAAGAGGAGCTTCTGGAAGTATGGGTAAAGCTGAGATTACAGAAGATGTGGAAGGAGATCGCGTCGGAACTACGGATTACTACTTCGATAGAATCGGCGAACCTCTCTCTATCAAGGAAGATAACGCTCAGTACGATCTCGAAAACCCTCCGTCGCATCCTCTCGCTATGTCCGAACGCCGCGGCTTAGTGTTTATCGCACATTCCTCCGGTTAGTATTCACAAATCCTTGACGATGTTACAGCTTTGTGGCTACGTGTGTGACTGTTTTTTTGTGGTGAAAATTAGGGTTTCTTGTGGGAAGGACCAAGGATTTAATCTCTGCTTCGAAGAGCAGTAACGGGAAAGGTAGTAGGGTTTGTATCCAGGATCTAGCCGTCGTCGATGTTCCTGTTGGAGACGTTCGTGTATTGTCTCTCTCAGCTGATGATTCGATTCTCGCTGCCTCCGTCGCTGCTGAGATTCATTTCTTCTCTTTGGATTCACTTCTTAAGAAGGTAAAGCATTTACTCTTTGTGGCATAGAGTCTGCCTGTAAGCCTGGTTTAAGGTGTTTGATGAGCATCTCTTGTTCATGTTGGGTTCTTCCTTTAGCTAACTTCATGCTAATGCTTACTTAGAATCCTTTTTGATTAATGTTATGCCGATTTTTTTTTCTCTTGGGAATGGCTTTTGAAACCACACAACTAGAATTAGCACACAAGCTGGATAGTTTTGTCTATAACCCTTTAGTCTTGTGGCATAGTGTCTGCCTGTAAGCCTGGTTTCCTGTGTTATAAGATCATCTCTTGTTCATGTGGTTTTTCCCTTAATCTAACTTCTACTTCATTCTACATGCAATGCTTAGTTAGAATCCCTTTTTGATTAATATTGTGCCGGTTCTGTATGAACTAGAAGTAGAACACGATTTGGATAGTTTTTTTCTATGACCCTTTGCTAGGATAGTTTACTCACTTTATCTGTTCTTTGGTGCAGGATGCAAAGCCTTCTTATTCTTATTCACCTGATGAGTCAGGCTTTGTTAAGGATTTTCGGTGGACAAGGAAAGATAAACATTCTTATGTTGTTCTTTCAAACCATGGGAAGCTCTTTCATGGAATTGATAGTGCACCCCCTACACATGTTATGGATGGTGTTGACGCCGGTTTGTTTCGTTTCTTTTGCTACTCCTTTAGAAACACAATAAACCATGTTATTGTTAATTATGGAGTTTATACTTTGTTTTTTTCTTAGTTGAATGGAGTTCAAAAGGGAGTTATATTGCTGTGGCTCAAGATAACAGCCTGCGTATTTTGTCGTCAAAGTTTAACGAGAAGCGTTGCATAGCACTATCATTTGACACCTGGATTGGTGATTCTGATGAAAACTGTGTTGTGAAAGGTATGTTGCACGTTTTGGTCTTCTTATTTCCTGTCAGTATTTTCCGTGTTTTGTTCAATCGGAAAAGTTTTTGTATGGTATATGAGGTGTTTACTTATCGACTGAGTCGTACTCTACTCCTATACATACAATATGATCCTGTTGGAAGTTTTTTTTCTTGCTATCTCCAGTCTGAATCTTGGTAACATCCTTATTGTTTTTGAGATGATGTTGAATTTCCCTCCTTATATGCACACTGTCAGTGAAAAGTTTCATAGATAGCTGTGAATTCAAACCCTATCTATGACTGACTGTTTACCAACAATACTCTGTAACAGTTGATTCCATAAGATGGGTCCGCCAGAACTGTATTCTTCTCGGATGCTTTCAGCTGATTGATGGCATGGAAGAAAATTACCTCGTTCAGGTTATCAGGAGTCCAGACGGGAAGATTACTGATGTGAGTAACCAATTACTTAAGATGGAATGAAACATGATATGTAACTTCTACATATATATTTTTATCTGGTTTGTGATTTCTTGAGCTTCTTCTTTTCAGGGTTCGTCTAGTCTGGTTGCTTTATCATTCTCCGATTTGTTTCCATGTTCAATGGATGATCTTGTTCCGGTTGGTGTTGGACCTCATCTGCTCTTTAGCTACGTAGACAAATGGTATTTTATGCTAACTTTGCCGCTCTTTTTAGTTTGTTTTCTTTTACCTTTTCATAATTATTGATTTTCCTGCCCCCCTACAAGCCATATGTCAATCTTTCCCACTCTAGATGGAACATACGATCTTAAGAGTTGATTTTCCATACGTAACCAACTTGGAAGAGCGGTAAATTACCAAGAATTCACGAATGATAGTGTTTTTTTTTCAAATACTGTGATACTTGATACATGTTCCTAGCATTTTCTAGAAGTAAATTTGAGCTCCTTTACTCAATAATACTATACAAGTCCTGTGATATTTACCATTTTCGTCTGGTAACGTAATAAAGTCAGTCTAGTTATTCCTGAAATTTTCTCTTATCACAATAAGAAACATGGACAGTAAACTACCACTATTTTCAAGGGTTGAAGATAGTATAATATTGCTAACTTCTCTTTATTTTCATACAGCAAACTCGCTATCACAGCAAACAGGAAGAGCATAGATGAGCATATTGTTTTGCTTAATTGGTCACCTAGTGATGATGAAAGTGCAGTTTCCGTTGTTGATATTGACCGAGAGACCTTTTTGCCAAGGATTGGGCTCCAGGGTATGCAGTCTAGATCGCTGTATTGTATTTGTGCTTTTTCGCGTTTGATATAAAAATGTAATTCTTTTTGTTCCAGATAATGGAGACGACAACATGATCATGGGACTCTGTATAGATATGGTTTCTGTTGAGGGGACCGTTAATTTCCGTTCCGCAGATGATGAACTAAAAGAACTCCCTCCATTTTGTGTTCTCGTGTGCCTCACTTTGGAAGGAAAGCTGGTCATGTATAATGTTGCTAGGTAGGCTTTATCTCTTATAATGGCTATAAGTTGCGCATTGTCCATAACAACATTACAGGAGACATTAAAACTGTGTTACTCTACAGTGTTTCAGGACTCCCAGCTTCATCTGATGTTGATTTGGCTTCTTCTTCTGATATAGAAGATTCTTATGCCGCTTCGATTGGAGATGATCTTCCTGGACAATCTTCGGAAGAGTCTGAAGAACAACGAAAATTTAATGTTTCGGTACAAAGTGAACAGAAACACCTCAACTCAGAGAATTCAGTTTCTCTTTTGCCTACCGAACAAAGGTTCCCAAATGAAGAAATTTCTAAGAAAGAAACTGAGTCTGTAAAAAGTGTAGTGTCTGGGGACAACTACGTGAAACAAGAACTCTCTGCTGGAAAATCATTACAAGCTGCAGATGGTCAACAAAGCATGATTCCTAGGCAGTTCGGAACAAGTTTTGGAAAACCTCCCTCGGCCTTAGGAAATGAAACCAACAAATTTACCGGATTCGGTCATATCTTCCCTGTTTCTGATAATCGTCAGAAAGATATATCGGAGCAGTCTAAGTCTGTGAATTTTCAGACCAGTTTTGGGTCAAAGAGTACACCAGGCTTATTTGCATTTTCCGGCTCACAGAACTCTAGTGTTACGCCACCACAAAGTACACCAACTCAGCTATGGTCAAATGGGAAAGGCGTCTCACCTCCAAGTTTTGGCTCCGGTCTGTTTCCATCGGTGAAAGATACTCAGCAAAAGCAAGCTGAACAGACTGGAGCTAGTTATTTGAATCCTCCTTCGTGCATTAAAGAGAAGCCTGTACAAGCTATTGAGACTGCTAGTGCATCAGCCCTAAGCGTTCTAACCTCTCCGCTAGACCGAAGTCAGGACGCTTATGAAGGGGTAGAAAAAATCGATCCCCTACCGTATATCCGTGCCTCTCAGTTGTCACTACAAGTGAAATCTTCCTTCGAAAAGTCCTCTAATCATCAGCAGCACAAAACTCCGCTCAATGCTGGACCTCTGAGACTTGAGCATAACATGTCAAAGCAACCCAGTAACGTAAAGTTTTCTCACTATACTTTTCTATTAGATCTTATTCATGTTTTTATGTATTTTAGTAAAGGGTATTCCGAACACTCATGCTTTCACATTCATGCTGTGCTCTAGTATTTATTTTAGTGAACTTATATCATTGACGTACCGCTTTCTTTCTTTCTTGTGCCAGATAAATGAGATGGCCAGAGAGATGGATACCCTTTTACAGTCCATTGAAGGACCAGGTGGTTTCAAGGATTCTTGCACCTCATTACTTAAAAGTCATATTGAAGAAATGGAGCAAGGGCTTGAAAGGCTTGCTGGCAAGTGCCAAACGTGCAAGGTGCATTTAAAAGTTCATGTATTTGGTTATTGCTTCGTATTAATTTGCACCTCTTTTAATATTTGACCAAACAACCCTCATCGAGTATACAAATACTGTCATTATCCTGGTACTTTCTCTGTTTATTATTAACTAATTTAATTTGCTGGTCTTCAGAGCATAACTCACGAACAGCAAGGAGAGATCCAACATCTTCTGGACAAAACAATTCAAGGTGATCTATTTTTTTATCATCCCAGTATGTAGCACAAAAGTATTGTTAGCACGTAGATTTGTTTTGTTTGCTTCTAAGTGGTACCAGTAATACCTAGAAAGGAGTGACGAAAGAGGCAAATTTAACTCTTACCCCATCACATCTGTAGACTCTTAACCCACTAGATTTCAAATCTCAACTTAAATCGAGATGTTGGAGAAGTTAGGTAAAAATCCCGATAGGCTAATTAACCACTTTTATATAGGTATGTATCCTTTTACTGGGATACGTGGTGATAGGTACAGTATTCTCACATCTGATATTTTGATGTGATGGTGTGAAATAGCGTGAAGTTCCACGATGATATCATCATAAGCTTGCGCTATGAATGTGGGTTTTGCATTTTTTCATATTTGCTCTGGAAGTCCTTATGCTACAGTTTTCTTGTTCTTTGGTCTGGATATATTTAATACTGTTTCATATCTTCCACTGCAATCTAGGCAAATTATGAGGTTGTTATTTTGTTTGTTCTTATTATTCCTTCATGTGGGGATTTCAGTTTTGGCAAAAAAGACATACATGGAAGGCATGTATAAGCAAACTTCTGATGACCAGTATTGGCAACTTTGGAACCGCCGGAGGTTGAATCCTGAGCTTGAAGCCAAACGGCAGCATATTGTGAAACTAAACAAGGTTGTTTATGGGTTGCTATATCTCACTCATCTGTCTATTACTGTTTTTAGCTCGTCTAATCATTTATCTTCTACTCTTCTCGTTCAGGATTTGACTCATCAACTGATTGAATTAGAGAGATATTTTAATCGGCTTGAACTGGATCGCTACCAAGACGATGGAGGACTCCCTCTGGCCCGAAGAGGTGTGCCAAATAGGTCTGCTCCTTCAAGGTATATTTTGCGGTTGTGAAATTTTATAAAAAAAAAAATATCGCAAGAAATTGTTTAAGGTTACCATAATCTCCCCTTTCCACCACTGAAAAGTTTGGGTTGATTATTTCTGCAGACGTGTGCAATCCCTTCATAGCCTTCATAACACAATGAGTTCCCAATTGGCAGCTGCTGAGCAACTCTCTGACTGTCTCTCAAAGCAAATGACCTTTTTGAAAATCGATTCACCTGTCAAAAAGAATGTGAAGCAGGAGTTGTTTGAGACAATTGGGATCCCTTATGATGCTTCATTCAACTCGCCAGATGCTGTAAAAGCCAACAATGCTTCTTCAGCCAAAAACCTATTACTCTCTTCGATTCCTGCAAGTATAAATGCACAGTCAAGACAACGTCAGTCATCTGGTACGAAGAGCTCTGACCCTGAAACTGCCAGGAGGAGGAGAGAATCATTAGACAGGGTAATTGTGGGAAACCTTTGATTCAGTACTAGATGAAACAATATATGCACTTTCTAATTTACGGTGTACCTCACGGTTGGCTCTACTTTTGTGACCTTTTGCAGAATTGGTCTGCTTTTGAGCCTCCAAAAACAACTGTCAAAAGGATGCTTCTGCAGGAGCAACGGAAGACGGGTATGAACCAACAGACTTTGTCGAGTGAGAGAGTACGGCCCACAGTTAATACACAACAGCAATCACTTCTTCGCCTGAAAGATCATGCATCACCTGTAGTCTCCGCGAATAAGGGTGAGCCTAAGATTTACTGTGGATTGCATTGATCTTGACGCATGTTCTTCTCTAGTTTGACTATGTTATCAATATGTGTAGGAATAATGGACTCATTCCAACAAGACACATCTGAAGCTCAATCAACCCCGTTCAAATCAAGGCCATCTATGCCACAATCTAACAGTCCCTTTACCCTCTCTCCAATATCTGCATCAAAGCCAAGTTTCAATTGGTCTGGAAATAAGTCAAACAGTATGGCTTCCTATGCTGAGGAACCTGCCCCGTCTCAGAGTAAGGGCACAAAGATACCGACTGTATTTGAACAGACAGAAAAGAAGGCTGGAGGATTTAGACTTTCTGAAGGCAAGGCAAATATGTTTCCTGATAGATCTGCTGGAAGTGTGCAGCCGCTTACTGGTGCACCTGCATCTAGTTTCCCTGGGCAATCACTGTTTGGTTTCAATACCAGTAGCAGTAGTATCACTGGTAATAAATTAACTTTTCCTGCTGCAACGGTTTCAGTTTCATCTTCACTTTTGTCTAGCACGTCATTTGATTCCGCTTCCACCTTACCTACACCGTCATCACGTTCATTGCCATCCTCTACGCAAGATTCAGGTATATATTCTTTGTCCTGTCTTTTTTTATCAACAATTTGTCCTCTGTCTGTTTCGTTTGATTAACATAATATTCAAGTATCATAACTTTAATATCTGGTCAGTGACACTGTTATTGTCAGTTTCAGTTCCAACATCTATTCCCATCAGCTCAGCATCAGTCCCACAAACAGTTTCAGTCGCACCAACATCTACAGTTTCAGCTACGGGGATCAGTGTTCCATTTGGTAAATCGTTGACCAGTACCAGTTTAGATCTCAATCTAGCAGCTACATCAACACCTTCTCCATCACCTGGCCCAACAGCTGGTTTCTCTTTTAAGTTACCAGCTTCATCTTCATCATCCGCTGAAATTGTCTCATCTTCAACAGGCCAATCTTCGTTATTTCCACCATCTTCTACAGCATCACAAGTGTCAACTAGTCTGGTCTCTGCAACCAGTTCCCTAACAGACAGTAATCGTTTGTTTTCATCTACCTCTTCATCGTTGACTGCCCCTATTACTTCTACCGCACCTGGCGCGTTTAAGTTTCCTCAAGTTGCTACCCCGTTGTCTGCTGTGTCCATTACAGAGCCAGTCTCAGAACCTAAAAAACCAGAGGCTCAAAGTTCCTCAATTCTAAATACGGGAAGTACTGCAGATCCTGTAGCCAAGGCAACAACTTCACAGACTGAGCTGCTGCCAGTGAAAAGTGAAATTTCGACCTCAGAGACTACAGTAACAACCCCTGTCAGTTCATCTGGGTTCCTGTCTGGATTTTCATCCGGGACACAGCCTAGTCCTGTAAGTATGGCTCCGCCTTCATTCAGTTGGCCTGGTAGTTCTCAGCCGCAACAGTCATCGCCGACACCTGTCTCTTTCCCTGCATCCTTTTCAACTTCCGCAAGTCCATTGGGTGAGAAAAAAGACACTGTAGATACACAGGAAGATGAAATGGACGAAGAAGCTCCAGAGGCTAGCCAGACGACTGAGCTTAGTATGAGTGGTTTTGGAGGTTTTGGGCTTGGGTCAACTCCAAACCCGGCTGCTCCCAAATCAAATCCATTTGGTGGCCCCTTTGGTAATGCTACAACAGCAACAAGTAATCCGTTCAATATGACAGTCCCCAGTGGCGAGCTATTCCGACCTGCATCATTCAATTTTCAAAATCCTCAACCACCTCAACCGACAGGTTTTGGTGGGTTTTCAACAACCCCTTCTCAAACTCCCACTCAGGGTGGATTTGGCCAACCGTCGCAGGTTGGCGTAGGACAGCAAGCTCTAGGATCGGTACTTGGTTCATTTGGGCAGTCGAGGCAGATAGGTGCTGGTCTCCCAGGAGCTACGTTTGGTTCTCCTACCGGATTTGGTGGCTCTAACCCAGGAAGCGGCCTCCCAAATGCACCAGTATCTGGTGGTTTTGCAGGTGCTGGCTCTAGTGCCACTGGTGGATTTGCCGCCATGGCTTCAGCTGGTAGGGGATTTGCAGGTGCTTCTACTAGTCCAACTGGTGGATTCGCTGCCTTAGCCTCAGGTAGTGGTGGTTTTGCCAGTGCTGCTCCAGGAGGAGGAGGTGGTGGATTTGGTGGACTTGGTTCAGGCTCAGGAGGGTTTGGAAGCTTTGCTCCTCCTAATAGTGGAGGTTTCGGAGCATCAGGAGGTATATATAAATATAACATCTTAAACATTGATCTGTACATACACAGTCATGCTCTTATTACATCTGGACCATTGTCTTTCTTTTAAACAGGTGGTGGGTTTGGTGGATTCGCTGGCCAAGGACAAGGGCAAGGGCAGGCAAGGGCAAGCCGGTGGTGGTGGGTTTTCAGCCTTTGGTGGCAACACGGGAGGAGCAGGAAAGCCGTCGGAGCTCTTTACACAGATGAGAAAATGAGACATATATATATATTTAATGTGTTAAAAAGAGTATGCAGTGCTAGCAAACAAAGTCGTATGCTATCTGTATAATGATTGTGTGTGTTTGTTGTGTACACCTTTTGGTTTCAATTAAAAGGTAGTTATGCCAGCTAACCTTCAGCAAATTGGTGAGTGAACACTCTCACGTGGCTCATGCCTTGTGATGATGGCTATACTAACATACTGTTGCACTTTTTCATCCTTTGGTGAAAGCTGGTTTTGCTTCTTTGTTATTTCTACAATATATATATATTCTTGTTTAATTCAGAAATATTATATTTATATATCCCATGTTGCTAATTAAAAAGAGGCTTTGAATGGTAACCAAGGGAACAATGAGGAACACTAAGTTCCTTAACATTCCTTAAAAAAATTACCATTCATGAGGAATCATTTTTCCTTTTCATTCCTTTTCGTTCTTTTTTTCGTAGAGAATTATAGAACAGATTTGTTCCTTGTTAATTTTGATAAGGAATCAGCATTCCTCATCATTCCACAAATTGTATACCTACTCATTTTTTCCTATCCATTCCTAATGTTTTTATTATGGTTACCAGTCACACCCAGAGATTTTCAATTTGGAGAGTTATAAAAGGAGTGGGCCTAGTGGGAACTGGGAAGAGGAGCAGAGAGAGGCGTTATTCCAGCGTCCCTTGGTTTTAATTTTAATTTTAAATTTTGGTAATAAAGAGATATTAATTTTCTCAGGAAAGAGAGAATATATTCTCCTGTTTTCATCTTCTTCGACTCGATGTGATCCCGCCAATCAAAAACTCTCTGTTTACTCACGATTATCTCCGCCGTCTCCCTCTCCGTTGATCTCCGGTTGTTTCGCCGGAACATTTCGACAACATAAGAAGCTTCGTGGATATTTATGAAGGGACGAGTTTGATTGATGATGCTTTGTGGTTCTTTACGAGATCGAATACAGCCTTGGCTTCGCGATTACGTTAAGCTCCAATCTCTCGCCGTCTTCCTTATTTACATCCAGGTACCTCACCCCTCTCTCTCTCTGATTCAAATCGAGTCTAGGGTTCATTGATTCGTGATTTTATTTTTTCCAGATTGGTTGCGCCCTGATTGGATCACTCGGCGCATTATACAATGGCGTTTTACTGATCAACTTAGCGATTGCGTTGTTCGCGCTTGTGGCAATCGAAAGCAATAGCCAAAGTCTAGGCCGCACCTACGCCGTTCTCCTCTTCTGTGCTCTTCTTCTCGATATCTCTTGGTTCATCCTCTTCACCGAAGAGATTTGGTAATTGTGAATCTGAAACTTAACCTTGACATTGTTGTTCATACATACGTTTACCTCAATCAATTATCAACCTCTTTGCAGGAGCATTTCAGCTGAGACGTATGGAACCTTCTTCATATTCTCCGTGAAGCTGACCATGGCTACGGAAATGATTGGCTTCTTTGTCAGGATCTCATCTTCGCTCTTGTGGTTTCAGATTTATAGGCTGGGAGCTTCTATTGTCGACACTTCACTCCCCCGTGAAACGGATTCTGATTTGAGAAACAGTTTCTTGAATCCACCTACTCCTGCTATAGACAGGCAGTGTTCAGGTGCTGCTGAAGAAATCTTGGGTGGTTCTATCTACGACCCTGCTTACTACACCTCTCTTTTTGAAGAGGCCCAATCCAATATGAGTTCACCAAAGGTGACTCTTGTTTATGTACTCTCGCTTTGTTCCTTCTTTTATATATGGTCAGGTTTCTCATACTGTAGTTCTTCATGCCTGATTACTCTTTATCATACCATCCATGTAGAAAGAGTTTCCTGATTCTTGTGACGGTTTTAGCTGTAGTGGATGCAATATAGTATACTGAGTCTGGGATACATTAAGTTAGATGATTCTTCTCTTCCTTTAGCTCTTTGTCCCTTTGTGGTAGATACAAAGAACAGGACCGCTTAGTAATCGTAACTTAGGATATAACATAACACACACTACATAGTAATAATAATGGGGGAAGTTTCAGCTGACAGCATTCAAGAAGTCACTCAATCATTCCATTTTTTTTCATCTTTCTGTAGGTGAAGCAATATTCAGCTGAGAACAATGGATCACCATCTGCTGCAGAAGCCTCTCAGATTAGATCCCCAACATCCAGATCATTGCATGCAATTGATGTTAGTCTCTCCATTGATTCAACATTATTCCATGGCTTTCTGTGTCTTGTTTCTTCTGATTGCCTTTAATTCTCTCGTATATCACATATAATACGACATTTCTCGTTTCAATTCTTTGTAGGAAGAGAAAGGTTTGAAGCAAGAGGGGATGTCTTCATCATCATTATGAGCAAACTCCATTCAAGAACGGTGGTGCTATTTGTAGCATGTAAACAGAGAACTGTCTGCTTTGCATTAGCTGAGGTTTAGGATTTAAAGACATGAAATAATCTCAATGTTCTTACAAAGGACAAGGAGATTGATTATATACCACCTGCTAGAAGATGAGATTCTATATATTGGCGATAAGTAAGCACAGTTTCTACTCTGCTTTTTTCATTACTTATTTTCGATGAAAATATTTATTTATTTTTGGGGATATGTTGTTAGAATTAGAGTCAGAATCTACTTGATGCATATGATGATTCTTTCCGGTTTTTTCTTTTGTGTAAATGGAGATACTTTTTTTTTTCTTTCATTTGGGTTGCAATGGATAGATTATGAAGATTCCGGCATTGATAATGTTTCGTCCTTGTGTGTGTTTGAGATGAATTTTTAAAGTAGATGATCTTGAGATACAGAAAATATTTGATAAAACCAAGCTTGAATCTTGTCTTGTGGGTTGCTCATGAGCATGAAGAAGATTGTAAGTTGCATTCTGGAGAGAGATGATATGAAAGAATGCTGGGAGATCAGGTTGAGACATGGTTTTTGAATCTTAACTCGAGTTTGCTATCCGACTTGAAACTAGAACCACCTATTGTTTGAGTCTCTACAACAAACACTAACACATTTAATGGAACACCTGAAAATAAAAGAACACTGGAGTCTTCTTGTGTTCGAAGCGCACCGTTTAAAACTGTCATGCTCTTTATAAAAAGAAAGCGAGTAAGCCCATACAATAACTATATAGGAAAAAATAAAGCCCACACGAGAAAGTCGAGCGGATTGAAGCCAATAAAATAAACCCAAAAATGCATGAGTTCATCTTTCTTTGAAAAGTCATAACTGATCTAAATTAATTAATGGAAAAGTCAACTCTGATTTAATCAGTCAGCAGACAAAACCCCGTTGACAAAAAAAAAAAAAACAGAGACAAAACCCAAGAAGAAGGATCTGGAATCTATCGTCTTCCTCCTCCCTTTCTTTCGTTTTTTTAGTTTCATAACAATAATTCCTCTCCTCCCTTATGGCGCCCAACAAAATAATACCCTCTAAAAACAATTTTTTTTTTACTCTAGTTTTTTACACCATTTTCTTTTTCTCATGATGCAGAAATTTCATTAAAAAAAAACTAATAAATTTATCTAAAATAAAGATAATATTTCTACAACTTTCTATGCATTAAACATGTTACTTGATAATATCATTGGTTTTAGATCATAATTTGTTTTGTAACATTTAACTGAGTTATTATTTTGTTGCCAATAACACTCTTTAGAAATGCATGGAAAATGATAATAATGTTATAATTACTTAAAATGAAAAAGACTCAATCTTGTAAAATACAACACAAGAGAACATCATTTTCAAATTGGTTTAGTTTGAAAACATTAATGAATCTTTCAAATTGTCAATGTTCCAAGAGAGAGTATTTGAATCCAATAATAAATTTATGTTTATTCTTAGTTTTTAAAGATATAAACAAGTAATTGGGTGAAAAAAGAAGACAAGGTGTGAACACACTTACCCGTTGACAAAAAAGAAGAACACACTTACCCATATTCCGAGATTATATTACCGTTGAGTTCTTTGATTAATTATTACCTTCCGTACTGTCCTTGAAGAAACCAAAGTAATTATTATTTTTACCTTTTAATAAGCTCCTCTTTACCAGAGGAACCAACTACATTATTTTAATCTTGGATTTATTTCATCTTATCCAGAGGAACCAACGGTAATATTACCATCTCTAGCCAACACTATAAGACCAAATTTTGATCTCTCATCTCTTGTCTCTCTGCCACTCTCTCTCTCCCTCTTTCTCTCTCTGGCAAGGTGTTTCTTTGTAGCACATTTGATTCCTCTCTGTTTTACTCTGAGAGTAAAAGGATCAAAGCACATCCTTTACATTGACCTGCTTGTTGTTATGTTGTTAGGTTCCTTTGGGACACTTTCAGGCCAACATATCAGGACTTGAGAGAAACCTATTGTCAAAGCTGGTTTTGTTTCTCCTCGCAAATCTGTAAGACACTGTCTGACAATAATCTTATTTACTCTGGAGTTGTTCTTCTGATAGTTCTTCTTTCCAATATTTTTCAGGTCACCAAATCTTTATCTTTGAAACTATGTTTTGTTGGGAGGAGAAGAATATGAACAGTAGACAGAGCCGTGCCTACTGTATTACAAAAGAGGCAAGTGCCTCACGCCCCACAATTTATCAAATTTATAGGGCCCCATTTCCCAAATATAATTAGCTTAATAGGTCTATTTGGTTAAACACTTTATTTTTTTTTGCTAAAATTTGGTATTTGGTTAAATACTTATGACTTTGTTTCAGAATTTAAGTCTTTTGAGCCATGCTAATTAACTTTCCTTAGATTTGTTAGCGTTATTTGGTTAGATTTTTTCATGATTTGTTTCTTTTAATTGTTTTTGTTCTGTTTTATGATCTACTTTTTGCTCATTTCTAGTTTAAAGTGTACAAAATTGGTTTTGATTATTTTATAAATTTCTATCTAACTTCTAAGTTTGGATTGAACTAAATTATTAAGAAAAATGTTCAACATATATTACGTAATCTGAATATTTAACTTTTAATATTAAATAATGAATCGTTTATTAGTTTAGTTAACATGTTGTTTGCAAATAAATGAAATTATATGTAGTTTTTTCATAACACTAAAATACAAATATTTTGTATAAAACTATTCACATTTATTTATCAACACCAGTGAATTGTAGTGAACTTTTTCATAACTGTTTTCCTATTTTATATACTAATTAAGATAAATATTTTTTTTGGTCTAAGATAAATAGTTTTTTTTGGTCTAAGATAAATAGTTTTTTTTTGTTTTAGTTTTGCATTAGGCCCCTTAATAGCTGAGCACGGCACTGATTGGATTCCTACGATCGGTGGCATGTCTCCATTTTCATGTGGTTGGTCAACAACAACCTCCAAAAGATCTGTAAGAGCCAACTGAAAATTTTGTTTTCTTTTCTTTTTCCCTCTACATATTTACTGATGTTCTAATGAAAATGCTACGGCTTCTGCAGATCTATCAACAATAATCTAAACAATCGAGTCAGGATTTGCCTCTGTAAGTTTTAAAAAAAAAGAAGTATTTTTTAATTTATTTTGATTAAAAATTCTGTATTTTATGATTAATTATGAAAAGCTAATTGAATAGTATAAAAGCTAATCAAACATATTACCCTGTTAATTAGTTGATCACTAGACATAATATGTTTGTTTTGTTTACACACTTATGTTTCAATTAGTTTTCTAATTAATTTCTGATTACTAAATTTCTTCCTTTTTTTGTTCTAATTTTTAATTTTCTTATTTTAAATTTGTTTGGTTGAAATTATTTATTTTATGATTAATTGTGAAAGTTAATTGCATAATATAAATCTAATCAAACATAATATTCTTTGATGATCCTGTCAGTTTGTTTTGATTAGTTTCCAAAGTTATGTCAATTAGTTGATAAACCTTAAACCCTAAACTTTAAGGTTAGCCCAAACACTAAACCCTAAATTCTAGGGTTAATCATAACCCAAAACCCTAGATCTTAGGGTTAAATTTAACTCTAAACCTAGACCCTAAACCCTAAACCCTAACCTAGACCCTAAACCCTAACCCTAAATCCTAACCCTAAACCTAAACCCTAACCCTAGACCCTAACTCTAAACCCTAACCTTTAATCTAGACCCTAAACCCTAACCTAGACCCTAAACCCTAAACGCTAAACCTAGACCCTAACCCTAAACCTAGACTTTAAACCCTTAAATCTAGACCCTAAACCTTAACCTGGACCTTAAACCAAAACCCTAAATCTAGACCCTAAACCCTAACCCTAAACTCTAGGGTAAACTCTAACCCTAAATCTAGACCATAAACCCTAACCTAGACCATAAACCGTGACCTTAAACTCTAGGGTAACCCTAAACCTAGACCCTATATTCTAAGGATAACCCTAACCCTAGACCCTAAATCCTAGGGTTAGCCCTAAACCTAAATCCTAACCTTAAACCCTAACCCTTAAACCTAATTCTAAACCTAGACCTTAAACCATAATCTTAGACCCTAAATCCTAGGGTTAACCCTAAACATAGATCCTAAACCTTGGGGTTAACCCAAACCCTATACCTAACCTTAGATCCAAACCCTAAACCTAGACCCAAAACCCTAAACTCAAAACCCTAGGGTTAACCCTAAACCTAGATCCTAACTCTAAACCCTAACCCTAAACCTAGACCCTAAACACTAACCCTAGAATCTAAACCCTAACCCTAAATTTAGACCCTAAACCCTAACCCTAAAATCAAGGGTTAACCCTAACCTTAAACTCAAAACCATAACCCTAAACCCTAACCTTAAATCTAGACCCTAAACCCTAACTTTAAACTCTAGGATTAACCCTAAACCCTAACCTACACCCTAACTAGCCCTAAATCGAGACCCTAAACCCTAACCCTAGGGTTAACCCTAAACCCTAACCGTAACCCTAAACCTTAACCCTAAACCCTAACCCTAAACCTACACCCTAACCCTAGACCCTAACTCTAAACCCTAACCCTTAATCTAGACCCTAAACCTTAACCTAAACCCTAAACCCTAAACGCTAAACCTAGACCCTAACCCTAAACCTAGACTTTAAACCCTTAAATCTAGACCCGAAGCCTTAAACCTGGACCTTAAACCCTAACCCTAAATCTAGACCCTAAACCCTAACCCTAAACTCTAAGGTTAACCCTAACCCTAAATCTAGACCCTAAACCCTAACCTAGACCATAAACCCTGACCCTAAACCCTAGGGTAACCCCAAACCCTAAACCTAGACTCTATATTCTAAGGATAACCCTAACCCTAGACCCTAAATCCTAGGGCTAGCCCTAAACCTAAATCCTAACCTTAAACCCTAACCCTATCTATACCTAACCTTAGATCCAAACCCTAGGGTTATCCTTAACCCTAAACCTAGACCCAAAACCCTAAACTCAAAACCCTAGGGTTAACCCTAAACCTAGATCCTAACTCTAAACCCTAACCCTAAACCTAGACCATAAACCCTAACCCTAGAATCTAAATCCTAACCCTAAACCCTAACCCTAAATCTAAACCCTAAACCCAAACCCTAAAATCAAGGGTTAACCCTAACCTTAAACTCTAAACCATAACCCTAAACTCTAACCTTAAATCTAGACCCTAAACCCTAACTTTAAACTCTAGGATTAACCCTAAACCTAGACCCTAAACCCTAAACCTAGACCCTAAACCCTAAACCTAGACCCTAAACCCTAATGTTAACCCTAAACCCTCAAACCTAGACCCTAAACCCTCAAACCTAGACCCAAAATCCTAGGGTTAACCCTAAACCCTAAACCTAGACTTTAAATCCTTAAACCTAGACCCTAAACCCTAACATGGACCCTAAACCCTAACCCTAAATCTAGATCCTAAACCCTAACCCTAAACTCTAGGTTAACCCTAAATCTTAGGGTTAACCCTAACCCTAAACTCTAGGTTAACCCTAAACCTTAGGGTTAACCCTAACCCTATACCCTAACCTTAGATCCAAACCCTAGGGTTATCCTTAACCTTAAACCTAGACTCAAAACTCTAAACCCAAAACAATAGGGTTAACCCTAAACCTAGATCCTAACCCTAAACCTAGATCATAACCCTAAACCTAGACCCTAAACCTAGGTCCTAGACCCTAAACCCTAACCCTAACCTAGACCCTAAATCCTAACCCTAAACTCTAGGGTAAACCCAAACCTTAGACCCTAAACCATAACCCTAAACCTAGACCCTAAACCCTAAGCTAGACCCTAAACCCTAACCCAAAACCAAAACCCTAAACCCTAAATCTAGACCCTAAAACCTAAGGTTAACCCTAAACCTAGACCCTAAACCCTAAGGTTAACCCTAACCCTAGAGACTAAACTTCAAGGTTAACCCTAAACCAAAATCCTAACCCTAACCCTCTAAACCTAGACTTTAAACCTTCAAACCTAGACCCTAAATCCTAGGGTTAACCCTAAACCTAAATCTTAATCCTAAACCCTAACCCTAAACCTAGACCCTAAATCCTAACCTGGACCCTAAACCCTAACTCTAAATCTAGACCCTAAACTCTAGGGTTAACCCTAACCCTAAACCTAGATCCTAAACCCTAACCTTAAACTCTAGGGTTAACCCTAAACCCTAAATCCTAAACCTAGACCCTAAACCTTAAGGTTAACCCTAAACCCTAAGGTTAACCCTAAACCATAAACTTAAACCCTAAACCCTAAACCCTAAACCCTAACCTGGACCCTAAACCCTAACTCTAAATCTAGACCCTAAACTCTAGGGTTAACCCTAACCCTAAACCTAGATCCTAAACCCAAACCTTAAACTCTAGGGTTAACCCTAAATCCTAAACCTAGACCCTAAACCCTAAGGTTAACCCTAAACCTAGACCCTAAACCATAAACTTAGACCCTAAACTCTAAGGTTAACCCTAAATCTAGACCCTAAACCCTAAACATAGACCCTAAACCCTAAGGTTAACCCTAACCTTAGACCCTAAACCTTAGGGTTAACCCTAAACCTAAATCTTAACCCTAACCCTAAATCTAGACTTTAAACCCTTAAACCTAGACCCTAAACCCTAGGGTTAACCCTAAACCTAAATCCTAACCTTAAACCTAGAATTTAAACCCTTAAACCTAGACCCTAAACCCTAACCTGGACCATAAACCCTAACCCTAAATCTAGACTCTAAACCCTAACCCTAAACTCTAGGGTTAACCCTAACCCTAAATCTAAACCATAAACCCTAAATCGTAACCTTAAACCCTAACCCTTAAACCTAATTCTAGACCTAGACCTTAAACCCTAATCCTAGACCCTAAATCCTAGAGTTAACCCTAAACATATATCCTAAACCTTAGGGTTAACCCTAAACCTCCTTAGGGTTAACCCTAACCCTATACCCTAACCTTAGATCCAAACCCTAGGGTTATCCTTAACCCTAAACCTAGACCCTAAACCATAACTTTAAATCCTAGGGTTAACTCTACACCTTAAACTCTAAGGTTAACCTTAAAACCCTAAATCCTAGATAAAGTCTAAGGTTAACCCTAAACCCTTGAAACCCTAGAGTTTAGGGTCTACGTTATTAGGATTTAGGAATTTGTTGACGGCATTTAGTCTTTAGGGTTTAAAGTTTTGCTGACGGTGGTGTTAACAACGTCAAAGTTTTTTTTCGGTAATTAATATTACTTTTTACTTTTTTTCATAAATTATGATTTGGCAAATTTTTATTGGCGACCCAAAAAAAATCTAAATAATTTCCTTTAAAAAGTTTAAATAGAAAAGGAAAATTCTTTGTCAAAAGATTAATAATAGAAACTTATGTGTACTTTGTGAAAGCAAATATAACATATCATCATGTCATTAAGATCGTTAAAGATGATATATTTCATTTGTCTTGACACTTTTGATCTCATATTTCTTCTTTATGAATATTATTGTAAATAGTTTTCTTTTATATTTTAAAGTTTTTTTAAAGGACAATTATTTATTATTTGACTGATAATAATAGAAATCTATGTGTAATTTTGTGAAAATTGATGTGCTCAGGTTTTACCACTAAAAACCAACCGCAAGTGCACGGTAATGCGCGGTAGTACTTAGGGATCGAATCCACAAGGACCAAGGTTACACTATGAAACTTTGAGAGTAGAGTTAAGCTAGAACAGATATGAGGGGTTTTGGTTTGTTTGGATTGTCACAATTGCTAATGATTTAAATTGATTTTATGATTTAAAAGGCGCTAGGCATTGGGTGATTCTCGGGAACACATTTACCATGAAACAAGTATTAATCAAGGGCTATGTTTTAGAACCGTTCTTGAACTCAAACAACTTTATTTAGTTTAGCCTACTCTCGTAGTACTAAACCCTATGTTATAGAATTCTAAATATCAACTCTCGCAATATTCATAATTCTAAACATGCATTCTTAACATGTTTGATATGTTCACAAAGTCTATAACAACAACTCTCGTTGGTTACAGAACTTTGCTCATCTAGATTCTTTTCGGGATTTTAACTATCACTTTTGGTGTGTTAATTTCCTAGTAATCATGAACTAGGTGTACCTTCTAATTCAAGCATTAAGATTAATTTAGATGAAGAACCAAATGATTATTTTTCCCTTTGATTAACGCTTTAGTTTCAGTGATTCATGGATTCCCTTGAATCACCTTAGCCTAACTAGTAGATTACTCACACATATTAATTGAAACAAATGACATAATTGAATTCATAAAAGCAATAGAGTAAAGGGATTAAGAAAGCTTCTCTGGGAAGAGAAAGAGTTTCTCTTCAAGTAATTGATGAAATTCAAACTTTAACTTCAATAACAACTTCAAACTTCAACAAGAACAAGAACAACTTCAAACTTTCAATAACAGGAACAAGAATTCAAACTAAGAACAAAAACTGAAACTAAGATAGATGTGTAGAATGAGATGTGATTGTGTTGTGTGTGTTGTGGGATGGATTCTCAAGCCTTGCAACCTCTTTATTTATAGCAGAATATGTCATCATTATCTCCATTGTTGCAAGGTTGGTGCAAGGTGGTAAAAGGCAAGGCCACCATTAAAGTTTCCACTTTCTCTCTTTTGCTAACTCCTTTTGACCCTTCATAACTTGAATTGGAGGTGGCTCTTCAGAAAATGCAAGGAAAGTTAGGCCAAAAGCAATCAAAAGTTGTCCAGCAAAGGAAAGGAGGCAAAGTGCTTTTCTGGCCGCGAGACGCCAATCGATCGATGCATTTATGGCAACAAAATGCATCGATCGATGCACGATGTGAGTTTCGGAGTTCGGTTCCATCGATCGATTGCGATGTGCAATCGATCAATTACTTTAGAACGTTTTTATTCGTTGATGACGTATCGATCGATGGGGTTTTGTGGCAAAAACCCATCGATCGATTGGTCTTCTTTCTTCAGGTTTCGGCTTGATCCGTTCTTCGTTTCTCGTTCTAACTCCTTCGGATTGGTACGGATTTCTTCGGGATTCCAGTTTGTACTTGCCAATGGTTCCTGACGCGCTATATTACCTATTTACCTGAAACATAAACGAAAACAAACGAATAATCGAGAAAAACATAATGAAATAGACAACTAAAAATGTAAAAACCTAGATACATCAAACTCCCCCAGACTTGAACATTTGCTTGCCCTCAAGCAAATATCCGACAAGAAAAACAGCTAATACCTGCAAACAACCATTTTCACCATATGTTGGTTTTAAACCACATCAGTTAGTACCAACATTTAGAAAGGATTCCACTTACTTTTACCCCATCCTTATTTCTCAACTATCTTCAAACCACAACTTTGCAAGAAGTGTCCAAAGTTTCCACTGCCGACCTTTTTAGAATTTAAGGTGCGGTCTCATCTTGGGGATATCGATCAAAAGACTCATGGATTCTTACTCTTTCAGGCTTTTGACAATGCGATTGGTCTTTTCCGGTTCATTTCCCCCTCTTTCTTCTCGCTCCACTCAGTCAATGTCTCCCTTTATTTCGAGGGTACTTTGTATTTTTTTAATTGACTGAGATTTTTGGACAGGCTTCCATGATGCAAGTCTTAATGGTTGTAGCCACCAAGCCCTGATCACTTCTTTTTGACCTTTATCCTTCAAATCATACTGAGTTATGATTTATCATCATGTTTCCCAAGTTAATTTTTGTCTTGGTTTACTTCTTAAAAGTTGTAGATGATTATTTATCTTTTTTTATTTCCTTATTGAAGGGGAAAGAGAGGGGAACCAGATTGGTATAGACTTCGTTGTTTCCTTAGTCCTGAAGAGAGATTCCGATCATGTGTATACCAAACCCCAAGATGAGAAGAATTTGAGTAGATTTGAGTGGTCGGTCAGTTTGGATCCTTTGGCTACTTTTGCAAGCATGGATGTTGGTTGATCAAAGTTTTGTGGTTTCTTTCCATGTTTCACAATCTGCAGTTTGTAGCTCAAAGAATGGTACTCAGATATTAGTTGTTAGGTTGTTTAGCGAGGCAAAGCAAAATAAATCACACAAAAAAAAATCTCAATGAAAATGATAAAGAAATAAGTAGTAGACTCAAAATGAGAGTACGATAAGTACTTCCCCCCAGACTTAGTTCACACCGTCCCTGGTGTAACCACTGAAAAAGCAAATAATAAAAATGTCAATAAAAAGATAAAATAGCGCGTGAAAAGAACATATGACCATAGCTCTAGTCCTCATCTGCAGCTGCAGATGTCCCGGTGTCCTTGGTCCTCCTGGATTTCTTCCGTTGCCTGCGTGCCCCGCTCGAACCGGAACCAGAGGTGGAGGGAGACTGCTCGCGCTGGACGACATCATCCTTGTTGCAGCGACATGGCCTGATACGGGAAATGGCGGCCCAAATCCTGTGTAGCATGTCGTTGTTCTTCTTAATGCTCTGAGTCGTCCACTGTTGATGTTGGCGGGTAGTGGCGTTCGGTGGCAGCTCGTCCAAACTATACTGGCTCGAGTCAGATGGTAGCAACTGATGGGGTTGGGAATCATCGCCTTCTGCAGTGTCCTCTGGGGCCTCATCTTGCGTCTCAGCATCTATGGCTTTACCCTTGCCCTGGTACTTCGGTTTGAAGAAGGCAGGTTTCTCTGTCAGTATGGCGGCGGGTGGTAGGAACTCCACTGCTTCTCGAGAAATCAGAGCAGTGACAGCTGGCTGAGGGAGAGTGCAGTAAAGGGTCCTCCTTGCTCTGTCCTGGAAGACATAAACATAAGGACCACTTATGCCAATCTTGGAGTATGGTCCAGCGATGAATTATTTGCTGATCAGAGACTGGAGATCGATGTAGTTCCAATCAATGCGGCCTGCTCTGTCTGTGACCAGCTGATGCCTCTCGAGGTCAATGCCTACATGCCTCAAGATGGTGGTGACCACTGCACCAAATCCACACATCCTATTCCTGGTTTTTGAAATCCTCCCTTTGAACCCTGCAAGGTTTGCGGCCAGCACCGCTCCCATGTTGAATGAAGTGGCAGGTGGGTATGAGGAATTCGCAAACTCCGGCAATAGATGCCTCACTCCCTGGAAGAGCAGCAATAACTCCCACTGCGTGACGGAGGCAGAAGTCGTTGTCCCATACAGCAGTGAGCCGATGAGACGCGAGGCGTAGCGTAGAACCGGACTCCTAATGAGTGCCTCCTTCGAATGAGGAGACCCATAGTCTCCACTGCCAATCACATCCCAGAACCGCAACAGCTCTTCCGTCCAATAAAGACCGGTTGTCGTCTCTCCTGCACTCATCCCAAACATCTCGCATAAGTCTTTGAAGGACACTTCGAAGTACCGCTTCTCCACCACAAATGCTATCAAACCATCTCGTCCGTCGCTGGGGTAAGTGACATAGACTGAGGCTATGAATTGCCTCACCAACTCTGGATAGGTAGGCTCGGCGAGGCCACATAATCGTCCCAATCCCATGTTGACGAACAACCCTTCTACGTCTGCACTGATTTCCAGCTTCAGCAGCGTTTGAGGACACGCTAGCTGAGTAGCCGGAACGGCTACACTCTTCATGTTGTTGTAGTGGGTGTTGTCGGACTTATCCCACCTTTTTGCCCTCTGTGCCCCATGCCTTTCTGGGCTCTCCTCTTGTGTTGGCTTCTTTGCGGATGTTTTGGTTCTCTTCATTATCTGCAAAACGGAAAATTTAAACAAGTGAGTATTTCAATATGTGTTTCTAGGTAAGATAATACTAGCACAAGTTCAACAATTCCTTAGCACCAACAAACAAAAGCAACCGTTTCCCAAAATTCATGATATTTCATCAATCCAACAATGATTTGCTAATCAACATGGTTATAATCTGTCATAGGAACTCATTTCAACATGTATATGAAAGCTAAATCATTTGGTTCCAAAATCCCTATTTTGAAATTTTACTCAAACCCTAAATCATCTCAAATCTTATGCTAAACTTGTTAATCAAGAGAAATAGTGTTCTAATCCATGCTTAAACATCTATATAATGTATATTCAATCAAAGAATCAACATATAAACAAGGATTTCCGGAAACCCGGATTTTGCTCAAGAACACGTTTTTAGATCTGTAAATTCGAGGAGCATACCTGGTTCTGGATGAAAACGAGTGGTAGAATTAGATAGATATCCAAAAATTAAGTGGATTAGGACTTTGAATCGTGAAAATCCGTTGATTTTTGAGAGAGCTTTGGGTGTTAGGAATGAGTGGATTTTCGGAGGTGATGAGAAAGTTGATGTTTTAATCGAGTTAGGTTCGTTTTGCCCTTTTAATTCGCGTTTCCCGAGCCTCAATCGATCGATCCAGTTTTTTAGAAAAAACGGATCGATCGATTCATGTATAAATGGGGGTTCCTTTTTGGGTTCAATCGATCGATTGGGATATCCCATCGATCGATTACTTTAGGTTCGATCCTCTCGCAAATCCTGGATCGATCGATCCAGGTTCCTTGAAAACCCAAATCGATCGATTCATACACACCCATTTTTTATTTATTTATTTATTTATTTATTTATGTATGTTTTTATTTTTCTTTTAGTTTATATTTTTAAATTTTCAAAACAAAAATAAAACTTACTCACACTTACCAGTGGGTTGCCTCCCACCAAGCGCTTGTTTACAGTCGTTAGCTTGACTTTCGATTGACTCTTTTAACTTTGGGTCGGTTCTCCCAGGGAGACATCGTCTTCTCTTCCGGGGAGTTCAGTGTAGGCGAGGTATGGTTTGAGGCGTTGACCATTCACCACAAACTCGCTTCCATCGTGACTCCATAGCACGACTGCACCATAGGGTTTGACCTCCTTGATAGTGAATGGTCCAGACCATCGGGATTTGAGTTTCCCGGGAAACAACTTCAAACGAGAATTGAAGAGTAGGACTTGATCGTTCGCAGCAAAGGTTCTTGGAATGATTTTCCTGTCGTGATACGCCTTTGTGCGTTCCTTGTATATCTTGGAGTTTTCAAACGCCAAGTGTCTAAACTCGTCCAACTCGTTTAGCTGGATCATTCTTCGTTCAGCAGCGGGCTTGGCATCAAAATTCATCTGCTTAACTGCCCAAGCTGATTTATATTCCAACTCCACCGGCAGATGACATGGCTTCCCATAGACGAGATGAAAGGGTGTGGTACCAATTGGAGTTTTATATGCTGTCCTGTATGCCCATAAGGCATCATCTAGCTTGGCTGACCAGTCCTTCCTTGTCGTACCCACAGTCTTTTGCAAGATATTCTTGATCTCACGGTTAGAAATTTTGACTTGTTCGCTTGTCTGGGGATGGTATGCAGTCGCTACCTTGTGTCTCACGCCATTCTTTTTCAGCAGCTTCTCGAAGGTTCTGTTGATGAAATGTGATCCACCATCACTAATCACCACCCTTGGCACTCCAAATCTTGGAAATATGATGGACTTGAACATCTTTACTACCACCTTGGCATCATTGGTTGGACTCGCCACAGCTTCTACCCATTTCGACACGTAGTCAACAGCTACAAGGATGTATTTGTTGTTGAAGGATGATGGGAATGGTCCCATGAAGTCGATGCCCCATACGTCAAATACTTCTACTTCCAAAATGAAGTTCTGTGGCATCTCATTCCTCTTGCTGATGTTTCCTTGTCTTTGGCATGCATCGCATTTGGAGATGAAGGAGTGGGCGTCTTTGAACATCGTTGGCCACCAGAATCCAGCCTGCAAAATTTTGGAGACGGTTTTGCTCACAGCGAAATGTCCCGCATAGTTGGAACTGTGGCAGTGGTAGAGTATGCCTGGTATCTCTTCTTCAGCAACACACCTCCTGTAGATGTGATCGGCGCACTGCTTGTATAGAAATGGTTCATCCCACAGATAGCGCTTTACATCTTTTAGGAATTTCTTCTTGTCATTTCCGGTGAATTTGAGCGGTTCTTGCTCTCCAGCTAGGTAGTTGGCTATCTCAGAAAACCAGGGCGTCTTTGGAATGTCTGACTTTCCACTTCTTTGGGTTGAAACAGCATAGACGTTTTCCACCGGGAGATTATCGGCCAGTGATACGTCTTCCTCCACTCTTAGTCTAGAGAGGTGGTCCGCTACCCCGTTCTCAATCCCCTTCTTGTCCTTGATGACTAAGTCGAATTCTTGAAGTAGGAGAATCCATCGCAACAACCTTGGTTTTGCATCCTTCTTTTGAAGTAGGTACTTCAAAGCAGCATGGTCGGTGTGTACTATGACCTTCGATCCAACCAGATAGGATCTGAACTTTTCGAAGGCAAAGACTATTGCGAGGAGTTCCTTCTCAGTGGTGGCGTAGTTGCGCTGTGCGTCATCAAGAGTTCTGCTTGCATAGTAGATTACGTGGAGCTTCTTATCTTTTAGCTGACCCAAGACCGCTCCTACTGCATAATCGCTTGCGTCACACATAACCTCGAAAGGTAACTCCCAATCTGGTGGTTGGACAATTGGTGCACTGATTAGCGCTCCTTTGATCGTGTGGAAAGCATCCAAGCACTCTTTATCGAATTGGAAGTGGGTGTCTTTACAGAGCAGACTGGTCAGTGGCCTAGCAATCTTGGAGAAGTCTTGAATGAATCTTCTGTAGAATCCCGCATGACCGAGAAAACTCCTGATTGCCTTGACTGAGTCAGGTGGTTGTAGACTCAGCATAACCTCGATCTTGGCTTTGTCGACTTCAATGCCCTTTTCTGAAATTTTATGCCCGAGGACGATCCCATCTCTCACCATGAAGTGGCATTTCTCCCAGTTCAGCACCAGATTCTTCTCTTCGCACCGCCTAAGCACCCTGCACAGATTAGAAAGACAAGCAGAGAAGGAAGATCCATAGACGGAGAAATCGTCCATAAATACTTCCATTATGTCTTCGATCATGTCAGTAAAAATAGACATCATACATCTCTGGAACGTGGCGGGTGCGTTACACAATCCAAATGGCATTCTGCGATAGGCAAAAGTACCATAAGGACATGTAAACGTGGTTTTTTCTTGGTCATCTGGATGGATCGGGATCTGGAAGAAACCTGAATAACCATCTAAAAAGCAGTAGTATGGATGGTTATCCAATCTTTCAAGCATCTGATCAATAAAAGGTAGAGGAAAATGATCCTTTCTTGTTGCAGCATTCAATTTCCTATAGTCAATACACATTCTATGACCAGTGACAGTTCTAGTGGGGATGAGTTCATTGTTTTCATTTCTAATCACTGTTATCCCACCCTTCTTAGGTACAACGTGCACAGGACTAACCCAATTACTATCAGAGATTGCATAGATTATACCAGCTTCTAAGAGTTTCATTATCTCCTTTTTCACAACATCTTTTAGATTCGGGTTTAACCTCCTCTGATGTTCTATAGAATTTCTTGATTCATCCTCTAGGTAGATTCTATGCATGCATAAATCAGGTGAGATGCCAGGAATGTCATCTAGTGAATATCCTAATGCTTTCCTATATTTTCTCAGTTCACATAGAAGCAAAGCAGTCTCAGCGTTGTTCAGATCAGCATTTACTATCACTGGATATGTCGAGTTAGGGCCAAGAAAAGCATACCTTAACCCAGCTGGGAGGGTTTTCAGTTCCACCTTTGGGGCCTTAAGTTCGCTCCAGGGGTTAAGATCATCCGCAGTGGCTTTTGGTGTTGGAGAAGAATCTTCCTCCAGGCTCATATAAGCCACCATGTGGGTCATTTGGTTTCCGGAGTCAAGCATCTTGGCGAGCTCGGCACTATGCTTATTCAGATATCCGTACTCACTCTCAGCTAGAGTAAGTGTAACCTCCAGGGGGTCATCTTTTAGTAACTCTTCAGTTACTTCATCTTCATCTTCTGGAGCATGATCGATGCAGAAAGTGTGTCCGTCAAAAGTGGGTCTTTTCAGCATCTTGTCCACCTCGAACTTCATGATTATATCTCCCAGATGGAGGTCTATCTTTCCTCTCTTTACATCGATTATGGCTCCTGCTTTGGCTAGGAATGGACGTCCCAGAATGAGAGGGTCTTTGGGTTCCTGGTCAAGCTCTAGCACTACAAAGTCTGCAGGAATTCTATGGCTCCCCACCACCACATCAATGTCTGATATGACTCCAACCGGATGTTTCACCGATCGATCTGCGAAGACTAGCTGGATCTTGGTGGGTCTGAAGTTTGTTAGACCGAGCTTGTTCGCCACAGTGTATGGCATCAGGTTAACACTGGATCCCAAGTCACATAGAGATCTCTTGAACATAGTTCCTTCAATCTCGCATGTCAGCACGAAACTCCCAGGATCTTCCAGCTTCTCTGGTGCTCTGTTTTGGAGGAGGGTGCTACACTTCTCTGAGATAGACATAACATTCTCCTTCGGGGAGGCCTTGTTGGTCACCAAGCTTTTCACATATCTCTTCATAGCAGGCATCATCTCAACAGCATCTTCGAAGGAGAGTTTCACATTTAGCTCATCCACCATCTCTTTGCACTTAGCTGCCTCTAAATCTCTACGAGATTTCTTCTGCTTTACTGGGTATGGCAGCTTGGGTGTGTATACTCGAACCATGGGTGGATTTTCTTCAGCAGGTTCCACTTCGATTGGTTCTTCATGTTGTGTTTTCTGGTTAGTGGACGTGCTCCCACTCTCTTTAGGAACCCAAACCTTTTCCTTGGAAAGTACCTCCTTTCCGCTCCTCAGAGTGATGGCATTTACGAACTCATTCCTCGGGTTATGTTCTCCTCTTCCAGGAAGAACACCAGTCGGTCTCTGGACAGCTTCTGCAGTTTGAGCAACTTGAGTCTCCAGCTTCTTGACATGTGTGGAAAGAGATTCCCATTTGTTGTTCATGTCTTGGAACATAGTATCAACCTTCTTGTTAATTTCCGTGGCTGACTTCTGCTGGTTAAGCATCAGCTGTTGCATCATTGCCTCAAGCTTAGATTCTTGAGCAGCTGGAGCAGAGCTTCCACTGGTTTGAACTTGAGCTTGATTTTGCTGTTGGAAGTATTAGAATGAAGAAGAAAATGCTAGTGATGGAGTTCACACTGGCATGTCTCAGGAAAAGGGGTGTAAATTCCTAACCATGAAGAATTTGATCATGAAACCAATTTCCCTACATTCTATACTCATCAAGGTCTCGCGGCGAATTGGAATCAGTCCAAAAAGAGTTATGGTTTGGAAGTTACACCAGTTACAAGTTGCAGGTGTTCTGCTGCCCGCTCAAGCAAGAGTGATTTGATCTAGAGTGGCTTGGAAGGCAAGGAAGCTGAGAGGCTTTCTCAGCTCAACCTGAGCACGCCTAAGAGAGCTTCTAGAAGGAGATTTGATGTTCAAATGTGGATATACAAGTTCAAATTCAAATTGGAGTTGTTGGGAGTGGTTATTACTATTCCTTTCATTTTTACCTTGTCTTCTTGTCTCCTTGTCCCCTTTCATGCAAGTTTAAACTCTATATATATGTTGTAACTTGATTCTGAATTAAGCAAGAAATAAGAGACAAGCTTATACAAAATTCTTGTATCTCCATCTCTTTACTAAGTGTTCTTCAAGTTCTTCACAATGTAGAGAGGTTGTGATACACGATTTAGGATCTGCCTAATGGCAGATCATTGCTTGCCCATTCTACTCTAAAATCACCTCTAAACTCTTAATTAATCTTCTCTTACTCTAGCTTACTGATTCTATCTCTTTTTAAGTCTTAAGTACACAAACTATAAGTGTTGTGTTACTTCACAAGGATAGATTCATACTAGAGATAGTTTAATTCTAGTTGTTGTATCAATCTCGCAGCCACTTTATCTTGTTAGATTCAGATGGTATGTAGAGTGTTTTGCTGAGAGGATTCAATCACAAGTTGATTGTCTCTTCCTTGTAGTTGTGAGTTCTTGTTGTTGGTAGAAGGGAATTTAGTCACAAGTTGACTGAATACTCTCTTGACATGAGACAAACACTCATGAATTCTAACATGGTATCAGAGCCTTGTTGCTCTTCTTGGGATGAACTCACTTCTTTTGTGTCTGTTTCTTCATCTGAAACTCTCTCTCTCTCTGACTCAAATTAGTTTTGAGGAGCTATGTGGCTAGGATTCAAAACTTGGACAGTAGAGAGTTTAGATGAGTTATGATTTCAAAATTTCAAAATCTAAGTGTTTACTCAAGATGCAAGTCTTTAAAACTTTTTTTTTTAAATCAATGACTCTCCCCTTGATCTCCTCATTATTTAAGCTTTTGGATGAAAGAATAAAGTCTGTTCATACCAGCTTGAGGGAGGGAGAAAAGATTAAACTTGTGTCTTGAAAAACACTTGAAAAAAATCGATTTCAAAGATATGTGCGTTCTTTGAAAGGATTTTGAATTCTGAAAAATGTTTTGCATTGTGATTTCAAACTCTTTTATTCCTCTCCTCTTGTTTCTCTTAATAAGCTTGGGCTATTAAGTCTGTACAAATATATGCTTGAGGGAGGGAGAGTGATTAAAAGATTGTTTTGAGTTTGAATACTCTTGAAAATATTTTGGAAATTGTTTTTTCTTATGAAAAGGTTGTGGAAAGTATTTTTTAAAATTCTGGAAAAGTACTTTAAAATTATTTTTGATAAGTTCTTGATGAATTCTTGGTTTATTAGAACCATTGTAAAAGGATTTAATTCCTTAGGAAATTGCTTTAAATTACTTTGCAAGATTTCTTTGTGAAAAGGTTTTCTTCTCTTGGCATTTATGGCCTTTGAACTTGGTTGATGGACAAAGAATTGTGTTCCATTCAACCCTTGTTCTTTCCTCCAGAAATCACCTTTGTGTGATCTAATCTCTTAATGAGTTATTTTTGTTGTTAAGGTTGCAGGAATCCCTTGAAAGGAACATGTCCTTGCATCCATGTAATGAAAGACTGGTTGAGAAGTCATTGCCTCTCCAGAATTGGTGATCAACCATGAACGCCTTAGAGCTGTGGTTTGATGTTTTGCTCAGCCATAGAACCTTGAAGGTCATGGACTGAAGATACCTCCGCTTATACTCTCCATCTCACAATCATCCACTATACTCTTGGTTACATCTAATACACTTTGGTTACTTAATACTCAATTTCTAGTTATTAATCTCTTTCATTTTACAATGATCATTCACTCTCCTTTGGCACTCTTGGAACTTCCACAAGCGTGAGTGTGACCTCACTAGGAAGTTCCACCACTGATTCTGTCTTTGATGTTCTAAGTTTACAGATTCAAATTACTGATATGATCATAGTCTCATTGAGGCATGAAGTTAAATGTATGGGCACAGAACATATCTGAAGTTAGAACCGATTGCCCCAGCTTGAAGAACCTGGTGTGAAGAGTCTGGTGGAAAGCGATGGATCAGCTTGACAGAAGGAGTCTATTGCCTGGAGGTGCAAGCGCATACTGAAGTTAGAACCAATGGAGACCTTTTGGGTGAAGTTGATGGATCAGCTCAGATGTGACTGGTTCTCTCCCAGTTTGATCATGGACCATGCCATAGATCATTCTACTAATACTCTGGTTACTCATTCTCTCACTCTCTTGTTACTCATTCACTTATTCACTGGTTACTTTTCTTAAATCATTGGGATCAGAATTGGTGAGTTATCAAGGTCTGATCCTAGTGTGTGTGGTCTAATTCTTGCTGGAGTTTGAGTGGTGTTTTAGGTACACAAGTGTTGTCTTTGTTCATCACCAGTCCAAGACAAAGAATAAGGACATTGTCCATGCTGATCAGAGCCTACACATGATGTATATTCCTGTGTCATTCAGAGCCTACACATGATGTACATTCCTGACCATGGAGAGATGTTTTGTGTGTGAAACCGGTTGAAGAAGCGCAGCCTGTTTGGGTGTTGAGCTCCTGGTTCAAAAGACTTACAAGAGGCAGTGGAGAAAAGACTAAGGGAGGAACCGGTTGACTTAAGCGCAGCTGTAGGGGTGATGCGCTCCTGGTTTCAATACTCAATGTGCTCACTTCCAAGCTTGATCCTTCACTTATTCTCTCCGGATCATGCTTGAGGAGGGGTAATGGTGAGCTATCCTGAAGGTCCAAGTCGTCCATTTCCTCACCTCAGATAATTTGGAGGATTCAAGTGTCCAAGAGACACTCCTAACCATTCATACCAACCATATGCAAGGGGAGTAACCATTTCAATCTATAAATATGAATTGATTGGTTTATGCCTTAAGAATTGATGCAAGTGTTTATGCATTATGTAGAAGGTACTTGGAGTTCTCTATAGCAGAAGCTGGTAGACCATAACTCTCCTTGAAGATGGCAAGAAGTCACAAGAAAGAGACCATAACTCTCCTTGAAGATGGCAAGAAGTCACAAGAAAGAGGGAGACAACGAACCAGCTTGTAGAAGAGATGATCCAAGAAATGATGTGCGCAAGTTATGGAGTTCATACTTGCTGCTTAAGAAAGGCCTTGATCCAGAGTCTATGTGTCCAACCACACTGGTTCTAAGACACATAGAACTCATTGGCCAATCCCTAGGCTTTGTAGAAGTCCACTCTTTTTCCCTTAGAAAGTTTTGTCCCATGAGGTTTTCTTGCTAAGGTTTTTAATGAGGGAGCTTCTTCAAGGTTCCAAGCTTGCCCAAGGATCTCCTATGGTCAAGCTTGAGGGGGAGTATTAGAATGAAGAAGAAAATGCTAGTGATGGAGTTCACACTGGCATGTCTCAGGAAAAGGGGTGTAAATTCCTAACCATGAAGAATTTGATCATGAAACCAATTTCCCTACATTCTATACTCATCAAGGTCTCGCGGCGAATTGGAATCAGTCCAAAAAGAGTTATGGTTTGGAAGTTACACCAGTTACAAGTTGCAGGTGTTCTGCTGCCCGCTCAAGCAAGAGTGATTTGATCTAGAGTGGCTTGGAAGGCAAGGAAGCTGAGAGGCTTTCTCAGCTCAACCTGAGCACGCCTAAGAGAGCTTCTAGAAGGAGATTTGATGTTCAAATGTGGATCTACAAGTTCAAATTCAAATTGGAGTTGTTGGGAGTGGTTATTACTATTCCTTTCATTTTTACCTTGTCTTCTTGTCTCCTTGTCCCCTTTCATGCAAGTTTAAACTCTATATATATGTTGTAACTTGATTCTGAATTAAGCAAGAAATAAGAGACAAGCTTATACAAAATTCTTGTATCTCCATCTCTTTACTAAGTGTTCTTCAAGTTCTTCACAATGTAGAGAGGTTGTGATACACGATTTAGGATCTGCCTAATGGCAGATCATTGCTTGCCCATTCTACTCTAAAATCACCTCTAAACTCTTAATTAATCTTCTCTTACTCTAGCTTACTGATTCTATCTCTTTTTAAGTCTTAAGTACACAAACTATAAGTGTTGTGTTACTTCACAAGGATAGATTCATACTAGAGATAGTTTAATTCTAGTTGTTGTATCAATCTCGCAGCCACTTTATCTTGTTAGATTCAGATGGTATGTAGAGTGTTTTGCTGAGAGGATTCAATCACAAGTTGATTGTCTCTTCCTTGTAGTTGTGAGTTCTTGTTGTTGGTAGAAGGGAATTCAGTCACAAGTTGACTGAATACTCTCTTGACATGAGACAAACACTCATGAATTCTAACAGGAAGGAGTTGAAAGGTTGTCTCTGTTGGTACCCTCCTTGGTTGAAGTTTGTGTTCTGGTTACGGTTTTGCCCCAAGCTTTGCCCAAATGGTCGGTTCTGCCCGTAGTTTGGGTGTTGATAGCTCTGCTGTCCTTGTGGGAACCTTGGTGCTTGGTTCTGTCCGTACGCTGGTTGTTGGAACCCTTGGTTTGGTCCTCTTTTTTGTGGATAGTTCTGTCCACCAATATAGTTTACCGCAGCTTGTTGATCTTGATTTGGGCCATCCACAAAGTTGACCGCAGCTTGTTGATCTTGTGGTTCTTGATTGGGGAAGTAGAAAGCTCCTTCTCCATAACCTTCAACGGCGTTGACCGCTCTTTGATCTCTTTGCATGAGCATGTCAATCTTTGCGCTCATTTCTTCTAGTTTTTTGCTCTCTGAGTTCCCTCCTTTCCTTGATCTATCATACTCCTCATTCAGGTTACTGGAGCTTGTGGCAAGATTCTCTATCAAAGTGTAAGCTTCCTCTTGGTTCCTTGTCATGAAATCTCCATTGCTGGCTGCGTTGAGAGAGTTCTTGACATTCCAGCTTGCTCCATCATAAAATATGTTGAGGATATGCTCGTCTGAGTACCCATGATGCGGGCACTCTCTTTGATACTCTTTAAATCTCGCCCATGCTTCGCTTACTGGTTCAGAGTCATGTTGTCTGAAGCTGGTGATCTTGCTCCTTAGGCTGGTCGTCTTCTGTTTGGTGTAAAATTTGTCCAGGAACATGGCTCTGCATTGCTCCCATGTTGTGATAGATCCTGGTGGTAGAGATTTTAGCCATCTCATCGCCTTGTCTCCAAGAGAGAATGAAAACAGCTTACACCGCAGATAATCAGCGGGAACTCCATTTGATCTTGTTGTGCTGTTGATCTCCTCAATGGTCTCAATGTGGTCCATAGGGCTTTCGGACGGGAGACCATAGAACATGCTCTGTCTGACCAGAGCTATTGTTTGAGGTTTGATCTCATAGTCATGCCTGTTGATAGGAGGAGGTTGTATTGCTGATCGATTATGGTAGTAGGTGTGCGGAGTGTCGACAGCTCCAATGGGGCGAGGTTGATCTTGTCTCTGTCCTGGATTAGGAAGTGGTTGGGGTTGTCTGAACACTCCGGCAGCAGCAGCAGCAGCGTTTTGCTCATCATTCATAGGAAGATTTTGGATGTTTTGGGGTTCACCATGCTGGTTATGTACTCCAGCCATGTTTCTTCTCCTGTTTCTGTTGTTCTCTCTTTCGATTCTTGCAAGTTCCTCGTTGGAAACAACCGCTAATTCTTCAGAACTTCGGCTTCTCGTGTTCATATACCTGAAACACTCACAAGAAAATCAGAAAGAGTTTATTAGTAATCTTGAAAGTAAATATTTTTTTTTTATAATAGGGTTCTAGACTAGACTCCAGTCCTAGTTCCAAAGGTAACGCTATTGGTCCCCGGCAACGGCGCCAAAAACTTGATGTGCTCAGGTTTTACCACTAAAAACCAACCGCAAGTGCACGGTAATGCGCGGTAGTACTTAGGGATCGAATCCACAAGGACCAAGGTTACACTATGAAACTTTGAGAGTAGAGTTAAGCTAGAACAGATATGAGGGGTTTTGGTTTGTTTGGATTGTCACAATTGCTAATGATTTAAACTGATTTTATGATTTAAAAGGCGCTAGGCATTGGGTGATTCTCGGGAACACATTTACCATGAAACAAGTATTAATCAAGGGGTATGTTTTAGAACCGTTCTTGAACTCAAACAACTTTATTTAGCTTAGCCTACTCTCGTAGTACTAAACCCTATGTTATAGAATTCTAAATATCAACTCTCGCCATATTCATAATTCTAAACATGCATTCTTAACAGGTTTGATATGTTCACAAAGTCTATAACAACAACTCTCGTTGGTTACAGAACTTTGCTCATCTAGATTCTTTTCGGGATTTTAACTATCACTTTTGGTGTGTTAATTTCCTAGTAATCATGAACTAGGTGTACCTTCTAATTCAAGCATTAAGATTAATTTAGATGAAGAACCAAATGATTATTTTTCCCTTTGATTAACGCTTTAGTTTCAGTGATTCATGGATTCCCTTGAATCACCTTAGCCTAACTAGTAGATTACTCACACATATTAATTGAAACAAATGACATAATTGAATTCATAAAAGCAATATAGTAAAGGGATTAAGAAAGCTTCTCTGGGAAGAGAAAGAGTTTCTTTTCAAGTAATTGATGAAATTCAAACTTTAACTTCAATAACAACTTCAAACTTCAACAAGAACAAGAACAACTTCAAACTTTCAATAACAAGAACAAGAATTCAAACTAAGAACAAAAACTGAAACTAAGATAGATGTGTAGAATGAGATGTGATTGTGTTGTGTGTGTTGTGGGATGGATTCTCAAGCCTTGCAACCTCTTTATTTATAGCAGAATATGTCATCATTATCTCCATTGTTGCAAGGTTGGTGCAAGGTGGTAAAAGGCAAGGCCACCATTAAAGTTTCCACTTTCTCTCTTTTGCTAACTCCTTTTGACCCTTCATAACTTGAATTGGAGGTGGCTCTTCAGAAAATGCAAGGAAAGTTAGGCCAAAAGCAATCAAAAGTTGTCCAGCAAAGGAAAGGAGGCAAAGTGCTTTTCTGGCCGCGAGACGCCAATCGATCGATGCATTTATGGCAACAAAATGCATCGATCGATGCACGATGTGAGTTTCGGAGTTCGGTTCCATCGATCGATTGCGATGTGCAATCGATCGATTACTTTAGAACGTTTTTATTCGCTGATGACGTATCGATCGATGGGGTTTTGTGGCAAAAACCCATCGATCGATTGGTCTTCTTTCTTCAGGTTTCGGCTTGATCCGTTCTTCGTTTCTCGTTCTAACTCCTTCGGATTGGTACGGATTTCTTCGGGATTCCAGTTTGTACTTGCCAATGGTTCCTGACGCGCTATATTACCTATTTACCTGAAACATAAACGAAAACAAACGAATAACCGAGAAAAACATAATGAAATAGACAACTAAAAACGTAAAAACCTAGATACATCAAAAATGTATAGAACATATCATCTTGTCTTTGAGATCGACAAAAATGATATGTTTCATTTCCCTTAACACCTATGATTACATATATTTTTTATCAATATTGTAATAAACAGTTTTACTTTTCGTATTTCAAAGTTTTTAAAGGAAATTATTTATTACTTTATTAATAAAAGAAATTTATGTGTAATTTATAAAGCAAATATACTATATCATCGTTTGAGATGATATGTTTACGATCACATATTTCTTTTTATCAATATTGTGATAAGTAGCTTTCTTTTTCGTATTTTACGTTTTATAAATTTCCGTATAATTTCTTTCTTACTTGTCTTTTTTTTTGTTTTGCTTACTTGTTTTTCTTGTTTCATTATAATTTTTTTTTAATTCAAGTGTTTTTGAGAAAATTTATATATTACTTGTTTGATAATAGAAATTTACATGTAATTAATGAAAAGCCAATATAAACATAGACTCATTATATTGAGGTCGATGATATGTTTCATTTGCTTTAACCGCTTATAATGAACAAACTCAATATTATCCTCAGAACACCATTTTGTAGAGAACTTCCTTACACGGGTGGTTGATGGTAGATGTCATTGACTCGATCCACAAAGTCCTTTAAATCCTCCTGGGAGCCATCAAAATGAAGATGATCATGTATGATGGAAGATAGAATATACCACATTTTAGAGAGAACCGTTGTGAACGCAATTTCTTTCACCGAGAGGAATGACACGATGTGGAGAATAATCTCGTCTAGTAAATTGCTGATTCAATCCAAACTATGAAGCAAACCCTAGAAAACGTTTCACAAAATGAAACTCCCTTTTAATCAATGATATAACTTAAGTAAATAACACAATAATTGAGACTATACGCATGACCACACTGTGTTATATGGATCCATCCATTGCAAATGTGCCACGTATATGCCTTGATTTTCCCTGCTACTTAAACCCATCTTAACCACAGGTCCACAACCTGAGATTTATTTTTCTTTTCCTGAAATAGTTTGGTTTGAACATGTTTTAAAAGGTGATAACCTTTGCCGATCAAGCGTTAAGGGGGAAATTTAAACCAAAAGTTATTTTGGTTTCAGTTCTAATTTCTTGGTTCAAATAGGTTTGGTCTCTAACTGGTTTTAATGAGTTCTCTTGCTTTAGGTCGTGGGCTTTATAATGGGGGCTCTTAAGCCAACTATTTGGACAGTAAGAATGTCAAAAAAACCTTGCGTACTTTGCATTCTCCTCTGTTCGTCCCCACCAACTCTCTTTCTCTTTCTCTTTCGCTCTCCATCAGCAAGCAATATGCAAGTCTTTGCTTATATGATAGTGACGATTCTCGCTTAACAAACCTTTCTCGATCTTCATATGTAAATTTTGTCTTAGGGTTTCAGAAAAGTTTCCATCTTTTTGTTCGTTTATAGTAAAATAAAAATAAAGGGTTTTGTTTTGTTTAATGTTCATGCCTCATAAGATATTCCCACAATAGATACACAAGTAAAACATTGAAACTTAATCAATGATATTAACTTAAGTAAATTTCAAGAATATTGGACCAATAATCTGAATTGACAGTAATATAATACAAACTGGAAAAGAAAAAGAGAAACATGTCAAATTCAAAACAAAGAAGCTAAAATTATCGATAAAAGATTCAAAACCTGTCTGATTCTCTAAGTTATTATCAGAAAGAATAAATAAAGAAGGTAGGGGCTTAAGAATTGAGCATGCACTGTTGCACCCGTAAGTAAAAACCAACAAAGTTTAAAATTACTGGCCCCATGAATATGTTTGTCAATAATTTGGCGCCTCTTAAATATATTAAAATAATTGACGTTTAATGCCTTGGTTTTATGGGCTTTAACCCAATGCCTTCTTCTCATTTCAATGCAATAAGCTTGGAACATGAGTTCTATTTAAAGTTTACTTGTTTCTGAAGGAGAATTAAAATAGTCAATAAACATCTTGAATTTTTTAAGAATTTAATTTACTATAAAAATAGTAGATACAACATCACTTGTGGATAACTAAACATATATTTAATTTAATATTTGAGAAAACATTTCAAAGAAAAAGATTATGGGTAAATTATATTTTATTGTAATTTTAATTAAAATACTCAAAAAAATATCACTAAAGTAGAAATTACCAAAACATTTTAACAGTGCAACAAATTTTCTAAATTCACTAGTATTTAAAATCACAAGGTCAGTAACTTTACTTTAGTACAAATCACTCTAATTTTCAATTTGAATACACCTAGATCTGTTGACAAAAAAAAAGAATACACCTAAATATAAATAGACAATATCTTGTAATATCATACGTGGCAGACAAAGAGTGGTCGGTGACCAATAATTCCAGCAAAGACAGTAAAATTAGAATTTGCGACTTGTTTTCCCTGAACTACCCTCATCCGACATGTAGATTAAGGGGGTAGTTTAGGAAAGTATATATAGCTATAAAGGATGTCTTAAGGCTCCTCAGATCTAAAACGCGACCTCCCTCACAGACAGAACAAAACCTCATCCCCTAAGAGAGAGAGAGCCAAAGCCAGAGAGGGAACGATATAGAAAACGAGTCTCTCTTCCTTTATAAAATCCCCATTTTACAAATTACAAACCTCATTTTCCCTCTCTAAATCTCTCTTCTTTCCTTTGTATATATATAAAGCCTTCTCCTTTTTCAAATCATTTGGGAGTTACGAAACCCTAGATTTGAGATTCCTGATTTGCAAACTATCCAAAGGTTCAATTTGATTCTTACCCTCTGTTTCTTATGGGTTCAGTCACTCGGATCTGGTTTCAGATTTGAGTTTCCGTTTGAATTGGATCTCAGATTCTCTCGATTAGTTTTATAGCTTTGAACAAAAGCTGCTCTTGTTTGATTGTGAATCAGTTATATAAGCTCTTCCTTTCTAGAATCCAGTAATCGAAACCCTTTTGATACAACCTAATTTGGTTAATGAAAAGGTGTTGAAACTTAAACCATCTGTCTCGTGGATGTTTTGTCGGCTCTAGAGTTTCAATTATACTGTCTGTTTCGAGATCTAGTAGCTGACTTTGTTTTGTGTATGATAGAGAATGGCTGAACAAGGAATGGAAGGGAGCCAACCAGTTGACCTTATGAAGCATCCTTCAGGGATTATTCCAACTCTTCAGTGAGTTCTCTCTCTTGTCTCTGTATTCTTGATTGTTGTGTTTTGTGCTGATATGAGTTCAACTTATGTCTGTTTGTTTGTTTTAGAAACATTGTCTCCACAGTGAACTTAGACTGCAAGCTTGATCTCAAAGCCATTGCTTTGCAGGCTAGGAATGCTGAATATAACCCCAAGGTTTGTATTCTTTTTTGTTTTAGTAATAGTCCATTTTGATTGGACCTGAATTTTAAGAAAAAAGATTCAAAACTTTTGGGAGACAATATAATCTTTCTACAGCTCTGTATTGGTATATGAAATGATTCTTTTTAGCACTTTTTTGTCAGAGTTTATTTGCTTGTAATTCTTAGGATATAGTCTAACTTGCTTGTGTTTCATGTTCCAGCGTTTCGCTGCAGTAATCATGAGGATAAGAGAGCCAAAGACTACTGCTTTGATCTTTGCTTCTGGGAAAATGGTATGTTATACTGACTTTATAGCATTTTGGTTAGTTTTCTCATATGGATCGTTCTACCATGTTCTCGTTTTAACATGGCGTCTTCGTTGTCTACTGTTAGGTGTGTACCGGAGCTAAGAGTGAACATCTTTCAAAGCTTGCTGCGAGAAAGGTGCACCAGCTCTTCTCAGTACAGTCTGATTTTATTTCTTCTTTTAGGAACACTGTAAACTTGATCTAATTTTTGTAGGTCTTTTAACTTTTCCTTTTTTGTTGTTGATCAGTACGCTCGGATTGTTCAAAAGCTTGGCTTTCCTGCAAAGTTCAAGGTACTCAACGATCTACCTCTGTCTCTGATACAACATACACTGTATTATACACTGGATAGTTCAAAAGAAGGCAATTCGTTTGGTTTTCAATGAAAGAAGAAACTACTTTTACAGTTTAATAATGAAATTTCTGATCACATTCTGCAGGATTTCAAGATTCAGAACATTGTAGGGTCTTGCGATGTCAAATTCCCTATTAGGCTTGAAGGTCTTGCATACTCTCATAGTGCTTTCTCAAGTGTAAGTGATAACCTCAAGAATTGTATAGCATTGTAGCTGTAAGATGGAGATAATTGGTCTGATGGTTTGCATCTCTCTCTCTCTCATTGCTTGATGCCAGTACGAGCCTGAACTATTCCCAGGCCTGATATATAGGATGAAACAACCAAAGATTGTGCTACTGATTTTTGTATCAGGGAAGATTGTTATAACTGGAGCCAAGGTAAACAATAGTCATACTTTCTCAAATTTTGTCATGAACATGCTTCAGTTATATCTGATGAAATCCTGAGGTTACACTTATCAGATGAGAGAAGAGACTTACACCGCCTTTGAGAATATCTACCCAGTCCTTACAGAGTTCAGGAAAATCCAGCAATGATAGTATGTAAGTCCCCAACTTTCTTTATTCATAGCTCTTGATTCAACCAGTGGTTTGATTATATGATCTTTTGATACAAGCAGAACCTATACAACAGAAGCCAAAAAAAAACATGTTTACGTTTGGTGAGGCTATTTTCCTTCAACAAAGGACTTGGTTTGATGATTCAAGATTGAAAACCATAATTTGTAAATATAGAAATGGAGATTCAAATATCTTTTTGTTTTGGGTTCTAAGTTTCTTCCAAGTGTCATGTTTCCTGTAATGTTTGTTTTAGTGAGCAGTACCCAAATTGTAACCTTAGAACTTCTCCACTAAACCCTGTCTAATAAGACACCAAGACTTTGTAATAAACTCCTTTAAGCCGATTCACAGCTTTAGTATGTGAAATGTATGGAGTATTATATAACAGTTTTAACGATTACATGTTAAGTACTGTAACTATGTGGTTTTCTTAGAGTATCAACCGGATTAAAGCGGTTTTGTGTGAAACTTAGATGGATTTAAGCAACTTTATGTGGCTTCAGATGGTCTTAGTTGTAAATAAATAATTGGAATAGAAAATGCAGTTGCAACGGTAACCTGCAATACACTGTAACCTGGGCAATACACTGTAACCTGGGTAATACGTGTCTTATCCGCCCTGTTTAGTAAGGTATACTGATGGAAAAGAAAACTAGAACCATGTGGCAACGGTAACAGAGAAAACGGTAACTTTTTTTTGAGCAAGTGAGGAAACGGTAACCTTCTTTGAGTTCTATAAAAGCTTTGAGAGAACCTCTTAGGACAGGACAGAGGAGTAAAAGATTTTGAATATCTAAAGTTTCCTTGAGAATATTCATTTCTCTTCTTCGGCTTCAACAGCCGATACTCATGCTCCACCAGCCAAGTGAGTTCGGGGCCATCTCCACCTCCTTCTATTCTATTCAAGCGCATGCATCTTCACGAGCCACGGTTGGTTGCTTAAATCTGCGTTTCTTTGTTACCATTGTTGTCATAGAAACTCTCCTTCAGATCTTGCTTTCGGTGGTTTTGCTGTTATTGATTAAGTGGGTCTGGTCTCCTTTAGGTTCGGTTCTGGTCTTGCTGTCGTGTGAGGTTGTTGGGTTTTCCCTCCATTAGCCCAAAACCAAAATAATAAAATTGGTTAGTATAAGTACGATCTACTAAAAGCCCATGAAGAAGAAGTATGTGGAAAATGGAGAAAGATGAAGAAGTGTGTGGAAAAAGAAGTGTGTAGAAAAGGAAGTGTGTAGAGAAAGAAGTGTGTAGAATTTTTAATAGTTACCTTTCCATTAGTATAAATAGGGGTGTTTAGTTCATTTGTAATCAATCAAGAAAAGCAAGAAAGAAAAACAAGAGAGAAAACACTTGTAAGAGAGAGTTTCCTAAAATTTCATCTTTGTAGTAAATCCCTTTCCTAAATATTAAGAGTCTTCTTCTTAAACTCTTAGTTGTCTAAATCTCATCTTCATCTCACGAAGAATATTGGGTAATTTTCCCAACAAGTGGTATCAGAGCTAGGCTCAAACATATCCTCAAGATCTCGGGTGATTCAAGATGGAGGCTACCGTTACCGTTGAAGGTGATATGTTCAAACTCACGACAGACAACTACTCTTATTGGAAACCGATGATGGAAGACCATCTTTATTGTAAGGATTTACACGAACCCATCATCATGAAGGAGAAGCCGGAAGGAAAGGATGACAAAACATGGGAAGTACTAAACCGAAAGGCGGTTGCTGTAATCCGTAAGTACATTGACCGATCTCTCTTTAAACATGTATCTACCTATACAAATGCTTATGAATTATGGACAAAGCTTGAGTCTATGATTCAAAAGAAAACGCCTCGAAACAAAGCTCTTCTTGTCCGACGGTTGGTAAAGTTGGAGTACAAGGATGGCCTAAACATGATGGAGCACTTGAATAATTTCAAGGGACTCGTAAATCAGCTTAACAAAGTTGATATGAAGGTTGAAGATGAAATGCAAGCCCTTTTACTCCTTAGTTCACTACCGGAGAGTTGGGACACACTAGTTGTGACTCTAAGCAATTCAGCACCGGAGGGAAAACTTACCATGGACACCGTCAGCGATAGCCTTCTAAATGAAGAAGTCCGGAGGAAGGAACGAGACTCGAGTTCTTATTCAGAAGCCAACATTGTTGATAGAAGAGGTAGAGAGGAGACTCGTGTTCACAACAAAAGCAGAGGACGAGACCAATCTCGAAGAAGATCCAAGTCACGACCAAGTGTGACCTGCTACTATTGTGGCAAGCCAAACCACATGAAGACGGAGTGTCGGTTTTTCAAGAAAGATCAACAAGCAGGTAATATTAAACCAGACCGGTTCAATCCTCCGAAGAAGCATGAAGACAAGACTACCACCATTGTTGAAGACCAGAGCAAAGACCTATATCTCGTTGGAGAATGTAATCTTAGCTCTGATGATAGCTCATGGATCGTTGATTCTGGTGCTTCTTTTCACGTCACCCCTCATGGAAGCTTCTTCACAACCTACCAAAGTGGTGACTTTGGTGATGTTCAAATGGGAAACCAAGGAAGAAGCAAGATCGTTGGAAAGGGGGATGTTATTCTTACATCAAACACTGGGTGTAAGATAGTTCTTAAGGATGTGAGACATATTCCCGATATGAGACTCAATCTCATATCAACAGGGAAGCTTGATGATGCCGGTTTTGATAGCCACTTTGGCAGTGGCAAGTGGAAGCTAACCAAAGAGAGTTTGATCATGGCTCGAGGAAGAAAAGAAGGCTCATTATACGTAACACAAGCCAAACTTTGCAAGGAAGAAGTTAATGTTGCAAGCGATGACATGGATATATGGCACCGGAGACTTGGGCATATGAGTGAGAAAGGTCTTAATATACTTTCTCGCAAGAAACTTATTCCTGATATGAGAGGTACGTATCTCACACCATGTCATCATTGCTTAGCCGGAAAACAACATAGAGTCGCTTTCCAAAGATCTTCTACACCCACGAGAAGGAAGCATATTATTGATCTAGTGCATACTGATGTATGCTCCATGTCTGAGAAATCAAATGGAGGTGCATCATATTTCGTCACCTTTATTGATGACCATTCAAGGAAGGTATGGGTATACCTTTTGAAGACAAAAAATCAAGTTCTAGATGCTTTCAAGGAGTTTGTAGCCCAAGCAGAAAGAAGTACGGGTCAAAAACTCAAGTGTGTTCGATCAGACAATGGTGGAGAGTACCGGGGTCCTTTTGAAGCATTCTGCAAAGCTCATGGAATCAGAATGGAGAAGACACCACCAAAGACGCCACAATTGAATGGGCTTGCTGAAAGAATGAATCGGACGATTACAGAAAGAGTTCGGTGCATGCTCTCTCACGCTAAACTACCCAAGCCATTTTGGGGAGAAGCTTTAAAGACTGCAGTGGATATTATAAATCTTACACCATCAGTTCCTTTGGAAGGCGATATTCCGGAGGAAGTTTGGTCGGGTAAGAAGGTCTCCTACAACCATTTAAAGGTGTTCGGGTGTAGAGCATTCGTCCACATTCCTAAGGATGAACGAGCCAAGTTAGACTCTAAAACTAAAGAGTGCATCTACCTTGGTTCACCAAAGGATGATTTTGGCTATCGGCTTTGGGATCCAATTAACAAGAAAGTTATTCGAAGTAGAGATGTTGTTTTCTTCGAAGATCAAACAATCGAAGACATCGATAAATCAAAGACACCAAAGCTAAGGGTTGTAAGGAGTGAAGATTCTCATAAGCCCCAAGATCATGAACAAGTGATTGGAGGAGATGGCGAAGGGGGTCCCATCATGGATCCAAATGGTGATGAAAGTGAAGAAGAAGAAGAGCAAATGGAGCCAGAGGAAGAACATGAGCCAAGAAGATCTGGAAGAGAGACAAGACCATCTGTAAGATACTATCGAGATGAGTATGTGAATCTTACAGATGAGGGGGAGCCACAAAGCTATGAGGAGGCTATCGGAGACATTCACAAAGACAAATGGGTAGAAGCTATGCAAGATGAGATGCAATCCTTGCAAGACAATCACACCTATGAGTTAATGAAGCTACCAAAAGGAAAGAGAGCCTTGAAAAACAAGTGGGTGTACAAGTTGAAGTATGAGGAGAGAAGCTCAAATCCAAGATACAAAGCCCGATTGGTTGTGAAAGGATTCAACCAGAAGAAAGGCATAGATTTTGAAGAAATATTTTCTCCAGTGGTGAAGATGTCCTCTATCCGAGTGGTTCTTGGTCTAGCTGCGGTCCTAGACTTAGAGATTGAACAACTCGATGTTAAGACAGCCTTTCTACATGGTGACCTCGAGGAGGAAATCTATATGGAGCAACCCGAAGGATTCAAGGTCCCAGGAAAAGAAGACTTGGTATGCCGATTAAAGAAGAGCCTTTATGGTCTCAAGCAAGCCCCAAGACAATGGTACAAGAAGTTTGACTCTTTCATGGTGGATCATAACTTCAAGAAAACCAAGAATGATCATTGCACTTTCATAAAGAGGTACGAAAGCGGTGACTTTCTCATATTATTACTCTATGTTGATGATATGTTGATTGTGGGCCAAGACCGTAACAAGATAGCCGCATTGAAGAATGACTTAGGAAAGTTTTTTGCTATGAAAGATTTGGGGCAAGCTAAACAGATTCTTGGAATGAAGATCACTCGGGACAGACCAAATAAACTTTTATGGTTGTCCCAAGAACGATATATTGAAAGGGTGTTGGAGAGATTCAACATGCACAAAGCAAAGCCAGTAAATACTCCACTTGCTGGACATTTCAAGCTAAATTCAGAACAAAGTCCAACAAGTGAGAAGGAGAAAGAAGAAATGAAGACTACCCCATATGCATCAGCAGTGGGCAGTCTCATGTATGCCATGGTGTGCACCAGACCCGACATTGCCTATGCTGTAGGAGTTGTGAGTCGCTTTCTAGCAAATCCAGGAAAGGAGCATTGGAAAGCAGTTAAATGGATCCTACGCTATCTACGAGGCACAACGAAGAGGTGTCTATGCTTTGGCAATGGAAAACTTGAGTTGAACGGTTATACCGATGCAGATTGGGCTGGTGATAAAGACTCGAGAAAATCAACTTCAGGATTTGTGATTACCTTTGCAGGGGGAGCTGTCTCCTGGCAATCGAAGCTACAAAAGTGTGTTGCCTTATCCACCACGGAAGCAGAGTATATCGCAGCAACGGAATCATGCAAGGAGATGTTATGGATGAAGAACTTCTTACTTGAGTTGGGAGTAAAGCAAGACAAGTACAACTTACTATGTGACAACCAAAGTGCTATTCACTTAGCAAAGAATCCAGCGTTTCATTCTCGCTCAAAGCACATCGACATTCGGCATCATTGGATACGAGAAGTTCTTGAAGAGAAGCTCATACATCTCGACAAGGTACACACCGATGAAAATTGGGCAGACTTTATGACGAAGGTATTGCCAATCAAAAAGTTTGAAGACTGCTGCCAAGGTATCAGTGTCGTGACAACTTTGGGCTAAGTCGGGAAGGGGGAGATTTATTGGGTTTTCCCTCCATTAGCCCAAAACCAAAATAATAAAATTGGTTAGTATAAGTATGATCTACTAAAAGCCCATGAAGAAGAAGTATGTGGAAAATGGAGAAAGATGAAGAAGTGTGTAGAAAAAGAAGTGTGTAGAAAAGGAAGTGTGTAGAGAAAGAAGTGTGTAGAATTTTTAATAGTTACCTTTCCATTAGTATAAATAGGGGTGTTTAGTTCATTTGTAATCAATCAAGAAAAGCAAGAAAGAAAAACAAGAGAGAAAACACTTGTAAGAGAGAGTTTCCTAAAATTTCATCTTTGTAGTAAATCCCTTTCCTAAATATTAAGAGTCTTCTTCTTAAACTCTTAGTTGTCTAAATCCCATCTTCATCTCACGAAGAATATTGGGTAATTTTCCCAACAGTTTTGCTGTTATTGATTAAGTGGGTCTGGTCTCCTTTAGGTTCGGTTCTGGTCTTGCTGTCGTGTGAGGTGGTGGTGGTGCCGTGGATTCAGTCTTTAGCGACGGTACTCGTGTCTGCTTCAATCAAACCCCGGTAATTGTCTTCTGTCCTCTTTCTTTGTGGTGTTGTGTGTTTAATAAACTTATCTCTCTCTCTCGTGTTTTGTCTCCATGATCTTCCTTGTTCATGGTAAGCTTCTTGAGAATCATCAGTTTGCTACGCATGCCATCAGCCTCTCTAGTCTCGCTAGGGAACTGCTCTCGCTTACCCTCTTTCTTGAACGGAGTTTTCCACTTCTGTCAGTAAGAAACTCTCAAGTCGTGAACGGAGTTTTTCACTTTTCTGGCTATTCAGGTACTCTTTACATTTCAATCATTGGCTAATGTTGTTGCTTAAAGCAAAAAAAAAGTAGATATATGGTTGGTTGATTGTTTGTGTCTATTTTAACACAAATGTAGGTCTGTCTGTACACTGTGAAAGTTTATTAAGAATATGGTGAAGAACACTCAAGAACAGCAAGAACAAGAGAGAGAATGGAGAAAATCCGTGAGAGAAGAGAGAGAGAGTAAACAAGTAAAGAGGAGGTTTATTTCTCCTTAAATGATTCAGAATCAATTTTACAACACATATAGAGCTTATTTTCGACCAAGAAGGTCCAGCAGACAAGGAGACAAGGGGACAAGGTAAATAAGTGAAAGAAACAGTATTTGCTTTGGTTTGAATTTGAATTTGAATCTGGCAGGAGTTCCCCAACGTCCCTATACTGTATTCATACGGTTTCCATGTATTCATACAGTATAACACGTGGGGATACCTTGCTCCTCACTCCTGGTTCCTTCCTAGACCTTAACTTGCCTTGTACTTCACTTCAGAGTGACTTGTGTGTCAAGTCATTCCGTACATATGTACGGACTGCCTTCTCTCCCAAGTAAGCTCATCCTCTTCATTTCTTTGTCTTCTTTATTCATTAAGGTCAATACTCCCCCTCAAGCTTGACCCAATGCAATGATCAAGCTTGGAAAACCATGAAGACTTCCCTCATTAAAACCTTAATATGCAAAACCCTGTTTTTGGGACAAAAACATACTAAGGAAAGAGTAGAAGCTCCATGGCTAAGAGGATTATGCCTTGGTAATGTCAGTGAGTCCAAGTTTAGGATAAATGGACTCACACACCTTGGTACTTGCGGCTTTAGTGAAAATGTCGGCCAACTGATCTTCACTCCTTGTGTAGCATGGCAATATGACTTCTTCGATCACCATTTGCCTCACCTTATGGCAGTCCACCTCAATGTGTTTCGTCCTCTCATGAAACACTGAGTTTGAGGCTATGTGAATGGCTGCTTGGTTGTCACAATGCATTGTGATTGGAGAAGTGATCTCGACTCCCAAATCTTTGAGTAATCCTTTGATCCACACCAACTCGTTCGTCAGCTTCCTCATGGCTCTATACTCTGCTTCAGCACTTGAACATGAAACCACCTTTTGTTTCTTGCTTTTCCATGTGACCAGATTGCCTCCTATGAAGGTGCAATAGCCTGTGGTTGACTTCCTATCATTCCTATCTCCTGCCCAATCAGCATCATAATAGCCAACCACTTCTGTGTTGCCATTACAGCCCATCCATACTCCTTGTCCAGGAGCTCCACTAAGGTATCTGAGTATCCTTTCCACCATTTTCCAGTGATGAACCTTTGGCACTTGCATATGCTGGCTCACCTGGTTCACAGCAAAGCAAATATCAGGTCTAGTAATTGTTAAATAGATTAGCTTACCCACTAGTCTTCTGTATTGCTTTGGATCATCAAATGGTGTGTCTTCATACTCCCCCTCACGTAAAATCTTGTGGCCATCTTCTAGAGGAGTCTTAGCTGGTTTCTCTCCAAGCATACCTGCTCCATTCAAAAGGTCAAGTGTGTACTTCCTTTGGGACAAGAAGAGCCCCTCATTAGAGCGGCATACTTCAATTCCAAGGAAGTACTTTAGCTCACCTAAATCCTTTATCTCAAATACAGATTTTAAGTAAGCTTTTGTGGTTTGTATACCTTCTTTGTCACTCCCTGTGATGATGATATCATCAACATACACAAGGATGACTACTATACCTTGTTGGCTGGTGAGAGTGAATAGAGTATGATCTGCCTCTGATCGTCTAAACCCTTTTCCATTAAGGGTGGTACTGAGTTTATGATACCAGGCTCTTGGTGATTGCTTTAACCCATAGATAGCCTTCTTGAGCCTCAAAACATTGCCTGGTTTGACTAGGTATTCCAGACCAGGAGGGGGTCTCATGTAGACTTCATCTTCTAGTTCCCCTTGAAGAAAGGCATTCTTCACATCCATTTGCCATAAGTCCCACTTCAAGTTGGTAGCAAGAGAAAGGATGATTCTGATGGTGTGAAGTTTTGCTACTGGTGCAAAGGTCTCAAGGTAATCTTCTCCATAAGTTTGAGTGAATCCCCTTGCAACCAGCCTTGTCTTCTTCCTTTCTGGTTTACCATTGGCTAGGTACTTGATGGTGAAGATCCATCTACTTGTTACTGCCTTTTTCCCTTTTGGAAGTTCAGCCTCATACCAAGTATCATTGTCTATCATGGCCTGAGTTTCATGACCCACTGATTCCTTCCATTCCTTATCCTCCATTGCTTCTTCATAAGATCTTGGTATGTATTCTTGATCCAAGTTGCTCATGAGGGCTTGATGCTCTTCTGGATATTGATGAAGAGAGCATGTGGCTTGTATGGGATGAGCTACTGCATTTGCATTGTAGTACACCCTTGTGTTCGTCCAGTTAGATGGGGGTTGCCTGATTCTTGTGCTTCTCCTTAATGGCTGGACCTGATCTTCTTCAGCTTCTTCATCCTCATGGGTTTGTGGTTGAGGCTGCTCCTGGGTTTCTTCTGAACCATGTTGATCATGAGTTTCAGAACCTTCATGATGTATTGTCTCCTCTGGTTCTGGTTGGTTTCCCCCCTCAGGATCAAGATGGGTCTCATTTTCAACCGTTCCAGCAGTTTGAACAGGTCCTTCTCTTGTTTCCTCCCTGGCCTGAGGTTGACTAATACCAAGACTTTCTAGGATGATCCTCAGGTTGTTTGCTCTGTCTGAAGGCGCATGTGAGAGATCCTTCAAGTTATCCCAGCTCTTCTCATCATAGTACCCTCTAGACTCCACAAATTTCACATCCCTTGAGACCATAACTCTCCTAGTCTCTGGTACATAGCACTTGTATCCTTTCTGGTTGGCTGAATAACCAATAAACATTGCTTTGACACTCTTTGCTTCAAGTTTGTTTCTCTGTTCTCCTGGAATCAATACAAAGCACATACACCCAAACACACGCAAGTGATCAATGGATGGTTTAGTTTTGTTCAATACCTCATAAGGAGAGACGTCATGGAGAACTCTTGTGGGTGTTCTGTTGATCAGATAGCATGCTGACACCACAGCATCCCCCCAAAACCTCTTTGGAACGTTTGTGTGGAACATCATGCTTCTGGCAACTTCCATAAGATGTCGATTCTTCCTCTCAGCCACTCCATTTTGTTGTGGTGTGTATGGGCAGCTTGTCTGATGAATGATCCCATGTTTGACTAGGTTGTTTTTGAATGCATGGCTTGTGTACTCCCCACCATTGTCTGACCTAAAAATTTTAATCTTGGCATTGAAGTGATTAGTTATATAGCTTTGAAAGTTCATAAAAGCTTCTAACACCCTATCTTTTGATTGAATTAAGGTCAGCCAAGTGTATTTTGATTTTTCATCTATAAAAGTGACGAAATACTTGTGGTTTTCCCTAGAGACACAAGGAGCTGTCCACACATCAGAATGAACTAAATCAAAACAGTGATCATAGATAGTGGTTGATTTAGTAAAAACAGACTTGCAATGTTTGCCAAGGATACAAGCTTCACAGCTATCAGTTTTAAAAGCAAGATTAGGCAACATTAAGCTTAAAGCACGAGAATGAGGATGGCCTAATCTAGCATGCCATAATACATTAGAAGCTAAGACAGGAATGGAACTAAAAGCACAAGAAAAATCAGAACTAAGTTTGGTGTTTTCAAGCAAGTACAACCCTTTCTTGCTCACACCTTTCCCAAGCATCTTACTTGTTTCAATATCCTGAAAAAGAACATCATTAGGACTGAAAACAATTTTGCAATTAAGATCAGTAGTAGCCTTTTTAACTGAAAGCAAGTTAGAGGCAAATGTAGGCATATAAAATGCCTTAGATTCCTTATCAAATAATTTTAAGTTCCCTATGCCTTTAATGGGTACTCTATCACCATTAGCAATCACTACACTTCCTAGGGCAGGTTCAATGTTGCTAATAAGACTAGAGTCCCTAATCATATGGTGAGATGCTCCTGAATCAATAATCAGTGGTTTATCACTCAATGAATTATTTAAGACATTACTACTGATGTTACCAGAGTTTGCATTGAGTGCCTTGATAAGGGCCTCAATGTCTGACTTGCGGATGAAGGCATCATCAGAAGGAGGTTGAGATGTAGCTCCAACTGCATAGGTGGTAGAGACCAGAGCTCTTCCTTCACCATTTGGGCGCATAGGCTGAGAAGTTTGCTGAACAGCTTCATTGGCCCTTGTTTGGTTAAATCTTGATGGTGGCCTGAGATGTGGGTGTAGAATCCAGCACTGGTTCTTCATGTGACCACTCTTCTTGCAATGCTCACAAGTGACTCGCCGGTTCTCTGGTTTGAAGAAGGTTTTGTTAGCTGAGGCTTCAGCCTTGTGAGCCATGTTCAAGTCACCTTTCCCACCAAATAGACCCACTGAGCCTTGTTCCTTCTGGATTTGGGCACATACCTCCTCAAGAGTAGGTAGCTTGTCTGCCCTCAGCAAGTGTTTGGTGAGATCATTGTAGCCTGGATTAAGAGTGAGGAGCAGACCAAACACTTTGTCTTGCTCACGCCTCTCATTCAAAATGGTAGGGTCAGTGGTATTTGGCCTCAACATCTCCAGCTCTGCCCAGAGAGCTCTGAACTTACCAAAATGTTGGTTAAAGTCCATGTCTTCCTGGTTCAAGCAGTTGATAGCTTTCTTCACTTCAAACACCCTACTGAGATTGGATATGTTTCCATAGACCTTCTGAAGGGTATCCCACAACTCCTTTGCGGTTTCACAGTAAGAGTAGGCCTCCATTATGGGACCATCAAGTGAGCACTGGATGATAGACAGCACCATAAAGTCCTCCTGACTCCATTTGTTTTCATCTACCACCACAATCTCTTTGCCATCTTCTCCTTGGATGGTTTGTTTTGGCGCCTTATCTGAAGTGATATGGGACCATAAACCTCTTCCACCAAGGGCATTCTTGATCAATCTTGACCAGAGAAGGTAGTTCACCCCTTTTAGAGTGACTGGAATCACCACTGCCTTGTTTTGCTCCATTTCAAACAATTATGGACCAGTGGTTAATAGGATGTATCCAAGAGATTTTGAAAAAATAAACCGATAGAATGAAAGAGAATGAGAAGTAGAGTAGATTTGCGGAAGAAAAAATAGGTTTAGGAGCTTAGAAGCTCTGATACCATGAAAGTTTATTAAGAATATGGTGAAGAACACTCAAGAACAGCAAGAACAAGAGAGAGAATGGAGAAAATCCGTGAGAGAAGAGAGAGAGAGTAAACAAGTAAAGAGGAGGTTTATTTCTCCTTAAATGATTCAGAATCAATTTTACAACACATATAGAGCTTATTTTCGACCAAGAAGGTCCAGCAGACAAGGAGACAAGGGGACAAGGTAAATAAGTGAAAGAAACAGTATTTGCTTTGGTTTGAATTTGAATTTGAATCTGGCAGGAGTTCCCCAACGTCCCTATACTGTATTCATACGGTTTCCATGTATTCATACAGTATAACACGTGGGGATACCTTGCTCCTCACTCCTGGTTCCTTCCTAGACCTTAACTTGCCTTGTACTTCACTTCAGAGTGACTTGTGTGTCAAGTCATTCCGTACATATGTACGGACTGCCTTCTCTCCCAAGTAAGCTCATCCTCTTCATTTCTTTGTCTTCTTTATTCATTAAGGTCAATACACTGGTCTTGGATGGTTAATAACTCTAGGAAGAATCTCAGGGTGTTTGGTGCAAGGTTCCGAGGAGTCTATGAGATCTTAACAGCTTTCTACAGAGGTATTAGGCAGTTCCATCCTCCTTTCTGTATTACATCAGTATTAGCTCGCAATCCTGTAAAGAATATTACCATTGTTTCATAGTTTATGTTAAGAGTATGTAGCAGTATTCAAATCCATTCATTGCTTTTACCCTTAAAAAGTTGGTTGCTTGCATTCTTTCGACAATACATGATGGTAGTGTATGAATTTTGGTTGCTCACATTGCACTATGAGATTTGTTACCGCTTTATACAAAGGTTTTACGCAGACCCATGTCTCACTTAATATCACTTGATCTGCACCTTATGGCCATTGTTTCGTTGATTATGTTAAAGAGTATGTAGCAGTATTCGAAATTTATTCATGGGTTTTACATTAAAAGCTGGTTCCTTTCATTATTAGGACAAGAGACATGAATTTGGTAGCTGAATTTTAAGTGTTTTTGCTCGAGACGAAAGCTTTTGTCTTGAAGAATCTAAAGAGTAGTTGTTATATGAACTCCTTTTGTTCCAGATGGTCGACATGGTAACGTTGTGCAAGTCAGTGAAGCTGTTCTGATAGGTGAGACAGAAACAGGGATGACTTCTCAGTTCAAGCTGATCAAAGTCTAGCAAACAAGTGACACCACTAAAGAAGGTATCATTTTTTTTATTAATCATAAACTCAAAATAAGCAAACTGCATCCTGTCATTAATTTATCGTTAGAGAGATTGTATGTTTCTTTTACCTTTACATTTTTTGATCATTTAGTTATCCTAATCAATCTCGTAATAAAGTAATTTTTCACCATTCGTATTTTTCACAAAGTTTTATTTTACTTTCTTGTTTTGTGCCTAACATTCGTACTTGCTTTTTCTGATTCCTTGGTTTGTTTTGCTTTCTTCTTTTGTTCTTTGCTTTGATATTGGTGGAGGAGACAAGAAGTCTTCCACGGAAGTCTTCAACAACAATCCAGTAAGTCTCCAGATAACAAAATCCGCCTTTACATCAATCCATTTTCACACAAGGATTACAAATGAAGTTACATGTATACTAAGTGTTACGAATCCTTGTCTCCTTAACCAGAAAATCGGATATGACAATGCTGCCAAGAAAGCTCACAAAGAAGGATCTATATACATTAAAGGTAAACCATAAGAAACACTTTATCCTTCTTCATCCTGAAATGGAAACGAAAAACGTGAAGTATGCTTTGCTCATCATGTTTACAACTTTTTTAAGGCGTTGAAATTACTGACATATGTTATAATTAACATGAACCTTTTATCAAAAAAATGTACTAAAGTCAATGCATAAAAGTACATACTCGATACTAGGAGAATGTTACATATATTCGATAATAATCCTGATCAAAATGACAAAGATTCATTATTAAATATATAAGTGAGCACATGTAATTTATTTATGAGTTTATTATATAGGTGATAGTAATAAGATTGAGACTTAGTGCAAAATGATAATAATGTTCAATTTGATAATATTGGTCTATCAAAAGTGTTATAAAAAGAACACTTATTACAACATAAAATAGCTTTCATAATACATAATGTGAAACAACAAACTGTAGTTCTTCAAGTTTTCTGAAGAAAAGATAGAATGGCTAGTAATTGACAGTCGACTTGATTGCGTCCAATATCTGCAACAAACGTGTAAATCCATGATTAGATCTGCAGGAAAGTGTGTGTGTTTTGGATGGGAAGATACAGAGGAACAGAAGCTTGCCTTGTTCTTGGTGGGCATGTAGAATGGCTCAAACACAAGAGGGAATGGAGTGTCCAGACCACAAACTCTGCTTACTGGTGCTTCTAACTGCAGACAAACCAGGCAGTTGAAAAAAAACACACACTTAAATCTAACCTTGAGCTGTTTTTATTCTACCTTCAAGAAGCAACGTTCGAGGATTGTTGCAGAGATCTCTGCTCCAAAACCTCCTGTCACAGGAGCTTCATGGCTTATCTGCAACCCCAAAGCCAAAAAGCAACATATAAGAACGACCACACAAAAGCCTGACAGTGCAATCAAGGTTGCTTGAAACTTACAAGAAGCCTGCCAGTCTTTTTAACCGAGGCCTCCACTGTTTCTTTGTCCCAAGGCAGTAGCGTCTTGAGATCTATCAGTTCACATGATATTCCTTCCTGCATTATTAACTCAATACCCATGTTACTAACCAATTATCTTCGAGTTGAAAGATTAAAATCTAAAAACCTTTTCTGCGTCCAGACAAGCTTGTTCCATAACCGTAAGCTGAGCTCCCCATCCAACAAGGGTTATGTCATTGCCTTCTCTAATAACCTGACGTTAACTCCTCCTTTTGTCAGTCTAAAAGAGACACTGTTTGATAAGTAAACATATCATACCTCAGCTTCTGATAAAGGTATCATATAGTCATGCTCTGGAACTTCTTCTACTGCTTGACGATATAGCCACTGAAAGATGAACAAATCTTCAAGACCACTCAAGATGAAGCTGATGTGGTGTAAGAGATAGACAAGTAAGTACCTTTGGTTCGAAGAAGACAACAGGATTTGGATCACGGATGCTAGACAACAACAGTCCCTTTGCTTCTCTTGGACTCCGAGGGATAACAACTTTAATACCAGGGACATGGCAGAAGAAAGCCTCAGGGGATTGTGAATGGTAATGTCCACCATGACCAACCGCCCCATATGGTGCTCTTATTGTAAGTCCTATTATGATGATCCATATCATGAGTAAAAGAGATACTGATGTCAAATCAAGAAGAAATGTAAAGATAAGGTATACCTCCACAGTTGAACTGGTTACCACTTCTGTATCTGAACTTTGCAGCTTCATTAACAATCTGAGAATCACAAACTCTTATCAGAAACTCAGCAGTGAAAACAAGATTCTTGGTTCTAAAGGTGGGGAAGACTTTACCTGATCAAAGGCAGGATAAATATAATCTGCAAATTGAATCTCTACAACTGCTCGGTTTCCCTGTTAAGATCAAACACATAGATGTCACGTTCAGTTTCACCACAGAAACATAACGCAGACAAGAACTCACCATTGCTGCTAGGCCAATACCAAATCCAACAATGCCCTGAATCACAAGAAGAATAAGACTAGCTCAACTTTGAGAAACACATGAAGCAGGTGAAGGATTCAAAGATACATTACTTGCTCACAAAGAGGAGTGTTGAAGACACGGTTCTTCCCGAACCGGTCAGCTAATCCTGTAGTGCAGCGAAAGACTCCACCAAAGCCAACATCTTCTCCAAATACATAAGACCTTCCACAAAAAGAGTTCTCATGAGCTCCAAAACAAGATCACACATGTTTCTAGCAGCTAATAATTTTACCTTATTGGTCCTTAGAATGTAAGCATGTGATGTCTTAAAGACAGACAACTCAAATGGTGTAGACAACAAGTAAAGGAGAATCGAGACACTTCATGAAACAAAAGAGTTCAACCAAACTAACTTCAGACTCAAAAACAAGATCACACATGTTTCAAGCAGCTACCTTATTGTTCCTTAAAAGTTCTGTCTGAGCATCAGTGTGATGTCTTAAAGAACAAACAACTCAAATGGTTTATACAAAACAAGTAAAGGAGAATCCAGACACTTCAAGAAGAAGAAAATCTCACCGAGGATCGGTTTCCAAGGCGATGTGAAGAGCTTGATTGATAGCAGAGTACAGATTCAACGACTTCACGGTTTCTGAATCACACGACGTCGTGGAAACCTTCCGTGATCCGTGAGCTGAGCCCGGAACAACCAGTTTCCGGCAGAATCTGCTTAAAAGAGACGCCATTTTTATGCAAAAGATCAAAGCTTTCGTCGAACTCCAAACCAAACAATCAATATTAAAAAGAGAGAGAAAGAGATAGAGAGAGCTTTTATTTTTATTTATGGCAACAATCAACCACAGGATCAAAAGGTTTGCCCTTTGAAGCTTAATCACGGAGTTATTGAGGAAGACGATGGCCATGCCACGTCGGATCCGACACGTATGTCGATATCTTCAAATTGCAACTGACACACTTTAGTTTTAAACTATTTTCATTATCACCACGAGTTATGAAAGAAAAAAAACAAATGGGCTAGAATAAAGGCCCAATTTGAAATGAGATTGATCCAGGACCCAATTACCAATCCGGATCGTTGAATCCAACGGTCAAGATTAACTCAAAGCTTAAAGGTAACCTTAAAAGCACACCATCAGATAAACCTACTTGTTGCTCCAGCAGCTGCTCCCCAGTTTCTTATCCGCTGCTTCTCCATCTTCTTCGCTTTACTTCTCTGTTAGTTTCTTATCCTCTTAACCATTAGTGCCTCTGCCTTTTCAGTGGCTCTGTTTATGCGTATGTGTATCTGTGTGTGTGTCTATGTTTAGTGTTGTTATGTTGGATAAGATTTTGCTCTTAAGCTTTTTTTAAAAAAAAAATCATTTCTTGGAAGTATAGATTCATTTCCGTGAGGACTTTTTGGGTACTCTTGTAGATAATTTTCAGTGGTATGTTCTTCTTAGTGAGCTCTACTTTAAAAGGTGTCGCCTTTCTTCTATTTTCTCTGTTTTTTAATGTGAATTTGCATTGGTTTAGTCGTTTGTTTTGATTATGTAAACCATATATGGACTAAAAACAAGAACTTTTTTAGATATTATGGGTTAGTGTTTACTTAGAGTTTCAATGGTGTGTTGTTCTTAGTGAGCTTTACTTTTAAAAAGGTGTCGCCTTTCCTCTGTTTTCTTTGATTTTTATGTGAGTTTCCATTGGTTTAGTCGTTTCTTTGGTTACTTGTGATTGTGTAAACCATATATTGACTAAAAACAGGTACTTTTTTAGATACTATGGTTTAGTGTTTACTTAGAGTTTCAATGGTGTGTTGTTATTAGTGAGCTCTACTTTAAAAAGGTGTCGCCTTTACTGTATTTTCTCTGATTTTGATGTGAATTTAGTCGTTTCCTTTGTTTATTATGATAACCATATATCGAGTAAATGTAAGAGTTTTTTTTTGTATATATTTGAGAAATGTTATCTAATTTTTTTGGATTGTCTGTGTTTGAAGTGAAAAAGATGGCATCAACATTCACTGCAGCGTCTTCCATTGGTTCAATGGTTGCTCCAAATGGCCACAAATCGGATAAGAAACTTGTGAACAAGCTGTCTTCAAGCTCTTTCGGGAGGAGGCATAATGTGTTCCCCAGGCTCAGGAGATCCAGTCCTGCAGTTGTATGCGCAGCCAAGGAATTGCATTTCAACAAAGATGGGACTACCATTAGGAAACTTCAGGTAAGTATTTGGAAAATCTATTTTTAAACTTTACTGCTGGTGCTAATGGTTTGTATTTGCTCTGGTTTGTGATTCCTTTTTGTGCTACTAGGCTGGTGTCAACAAGCTTGCAGACCTAGTTGGTGTTACACTTGGACCTAAAGGGAGAAATGTTGTTCTTGAGAGCAAGTATGGATCACCAAGAATTGTTAATGATGGTGTCACTGTTGCTAGGGAGGTATGGAATCGTTACCCCTATGTTAATGTTTTTGTTGAAAAGACTCTTGTAACTCGGAACTTTCGACTGTAGGTTGAACTGGAAGATCCTGTTGAGAACATTGGTGCTAAACTTGTGAGGCAAGCAGCTGCCAAGACCAATGACTTGGCTGGTGATGGTACCACAACATCTGTGGTTCTTGCACAAGGTTTTATTGCGGAGGGTGTCAAGGTATGTGTAACGTTCTTCTTTCAGTCATCTCTGGTGAAGCTCAAAAAGAACGGTGATCGTAATCTCTAAATTTGTTGTCATTCAGGTGGTGGCTGCTGGTGCAAACCCTGTATTGATCACTAGAGGCATTGAGAAGACAGCAAAGGCTTTGGTTGCCGAGCTCAAGAAAATGTCTAAGGAGGTTACATTCTTATAAGAATTTCTTTATTTGAATATGTGACGATTCTGTAACAAAAGATTCTGAAAGTAGTCATGTTGATGTAGGTTGAAGACAGTGAGCTTGCGGATGTGGCAGCTGTTAGTGCGGGTAACAATGCAGAAATTGGAAGTATGATTGCTGAGGCAATGAGCAGAGTGGGCAGGAAGGGTGTGGTGACACTTGAGGAGGGTAAAAGTGCGGAGAACGCCCTCTACGTAGTGGAAGGAATGCAATTTGACCGCGGTTATGTCTCCCCTTACTTTGTGACAGACAGTGAAAAAATGTCAGTTGAGTTCGACAATTGCAAGGTAACTGTTTCTTGATTATGAGCTCACTTCATCATACTGTTGCAGCAGTTAAATTGTTCTCTCTCTAATGGATTTTATTGTCTTGCAGTTGCTTCTTGTTGACAAGAAAATTACCAATGCAAGGGACCTTGTTGGTGTTCTGGAGGATGCGATTAGAGGAGGATACCCAATTTTAATAATTGCAGAAGACATTGAGCAAGAAGCTTTAGCGACCCTTGTTGTTAACAAGCTTAGAGGCACACTGAAGATTGCAGCTCTCAAAGCTCCAGGATTTGGAGAACGCAAGAGCCAATACCTTGACGATATTGCCATTCTCACTGGAGGTAATTTCTATCTGCAGTGCTGAGCCATGTGTTTTTGGCACAATCGTTGTTGTTTTAATCTTGTCCTTGTTTTCTATATGTGCTTGCAGCAACTGTGATTCGTGAGGAAGTTGGTCTTTCCCTTGACAAAGCTGGAAAAGAAGTTCTTGGACATGCTGCAAAGGTCGTCCTCACTAAGGAGACTTCAACCATTGTGGGTGATGGGAGCACACAGGAGGCAGTGCAAAAGCGTGTTACACAAATTAAGAACCTTATTGAGGTATTAACTTAGAGTAGGCGTATATGATCTATACGTACTTTTTGTCGGTAGTGTACTTACACCAATATGGTGTTTGGTTTGTGCAGCAAGCGGAGCAAGATTATGAGAAGGAAAAACTGAATGAGAGAATTGCAAAGCTCTCTGGTGGAGTTGCTGTGATTCAGGTGAATTACAAAACCCATTGGTATTATGTAAATATAACAAAAGAATATGTTGGAGAGATATTAAGTGAAAGCTCTTATGTATTGGTTAAAGGTCGGAGCACAAACGGAAACAGAACTCAAAGAGAAGAAACTGAGAGTTGAAGATGCTCTTAATGCTACAAAGGTGATTTTTTATTTATGAGGTTTTAAAAGCAAGCTGTTTGCATATACAGTGAAGTATACTGACCAGGATGTATATTATTCTTCAGGCTGCTGTTGAGGAAGGTATTGTCGTTGGTGGTGGTTGTACTCTGCTTCGTCTTGCTTCCAAGGTTGATGCCATTAAAGCCGCCCTTGACAATGATGAAGAAAAGGTAAGTTGATCAAGCATTCAGTTTCTAATGCCTAAACCTTCAGGTCTTCTAACTTCTCTGCATTCAGGTTGGAGCGGATATTGTGAAAAGAGCACTGAGTTACCCTTTGAAACTGATTGCCAAGAACGCAGGAGTCAATGGTAGCGTAGTTAGCGAGAAGGTAGTTTAACAGAAAACCTTTACACACTTTGTGTGCTCTTGATTTATATCAGATGCTTGAAGAGCTTTCTTTTATTCCCTGGCAGGTGCTCTCTAACGATAATGTGAAGTACGGTTACAATGCTGCAACCGGCAAGTACGAGGATTTAATGGCTGCAGGAATCATCGATCCAACGAAGGTCAGTTTCTTGCAGACATAAACTCTCTTTACTTCCTAAGTGGTCATCACAGGCAGACTCATGAACCTGAGTGTGCTTTATTTCGATTTAGGTTGTGAGATGTTGCTTGGAACACGCTGCTTCGGTTGCAAAGACATTCTTGATGTCAGACTGTGTCGTTGTTGAGATCAAGGAGCCTGAGCCAGTTCCTGCAGGCAACCCAATGGACAACTCAGGTTTGCTCAGACATTCAAATACTTTCACTCTCCTGTGAAGATCCACCAAAACATTCATGTCTCATCACTGATTCTGTGTACTTCTGTCTTGTTTCAGGTTATGGATACTGAGGAGTTGGGGAATAAAGTAACTCTGCTGGAAATTGATCCCTTTTAGCTTTGTAACAGATGAGCAAGTGTAATGATTTTGAACAAGAGAATGTGCTGTGTACTGAAATTTTGAATCTATCATATGAATAAATCATGATTCCTTAGTACAAAGTTACGAACCATTAGGCCATATAGTCCATATGGTAACTTCTGCAAAATTTGCTTTCATTTCATATGAATACAATTCCTCACAAGTATGCACAGCTATGAACAGACCACATCAAAACACAAGCTTGAGGTGGTGAACTATTTCTTGTTAAAGTCAAACAAGGACTTCCTGATGTTTTTCAGGTCTGGATCGGTTTGGATTCTCTGCAAAGTGAACAATTACAACTACCTTCAATAAGCAACACCATTTCCTATTAACTCAACTGAGCATTAAAATCCATATAAACTACCTTGAAGTCTTCATATCCTGACTTCAATGCTTCTTCCAGAGCCGAGAGACCAGCTTCAACCTATCAACACAACACTTACGAGCTCTGCAAGTCAAAAGAGTAATATCAGAAAGATTAAAAGCTCTTTTACCTGATTAAGCTTTTAGTAGCAACATTGTAACTTGCAACAGATGCTTCATCTGATGTTGGTTTAGAACCTAACACAGACTCAAACCTCTCCAATGCTTCCTCATATTTACCATTCCTACATCAGTTAGAGGCACAAGTCCATCCTCACTCAAACTTTTAGGCTAACTCATAAGAACACTGAAGGATTTACTTGGAAAACTGCAGCCCTTCACGAAAATCCTTCTCCCTTTGAGCTTTCTGTTCTTTCTTCCTCAAATAGTTTTGCATCTACCCACACAGTTCACAAGCCAATGTACATTACTTTTGGTGTAACATAAACAATACTTTTAAAGAAGGTTAAAGAGGAACTAACCTGAATCTCCCTCAATAAAACCAGCATTTCTCTCAGCTCTTACTATCTCTTTCTCTGTTAGCTCACTAGAATCATCAACCGCACCATATCGTTTCTCCATTTGCATAAGCAAGGGACCAATTCTCTGACGGATTGTGTACATTGTCCTACTGTACTCAGCTGCAGGCCAAATCTCTGTCCCAAACACTGCGATGCACACTCAACTTCGAAGACATATAGTTACATACAACAAACATATAGAACAACCTCTCTCAAACGAAGAGAGAAAGAACAACCCTTGTGGCAATAACTCTGTCACCAACGGTGAATTTTCCGGTTTTATCGGCAAATCCACCGGGCAAGATAGCATCAATGTAAGTCCCACCATCTTTTCCTTTCCTAAATTTTCAAACCATAAGGCTGCTCCACTTCTATCTCATATGTTTCATACCTCTTTTCTTCTTCTTCATTGCCTTCTCCTCCTGCTTCAAGTTTGGCTGTGGAATCTGTCTCTGACCCCTTCAAAGCGGAGTTCCGTCGTTGTGTCACAAGGGTATTACATAAAGAAGACGAACTGCTCGAAAGGAACAGACTTTTCGCGGAAACAAAACTGGCTGAGTGATCAAGCTAGGGCTTTGCTTGGTTCTTGGCAGTGAAGGAGAAGAATATAGAGATAGTTAACTGCTAGGAGCTAAAGACATGGTGGGTTCTTTTCTTTTGGTTCGAGCTCAGACACAAGCCGAAGAGACAGAGGATCGGTTGGGTTTTGCCACGCTGTGTGGTTTGAATTACAAGTTTAGTCGCTGTGCTTCAGTCTTAGTGTTTTGTCACGTGTCATCTTGTAATGTTACAGCATGTTAGATCCTTTTGTCTTCCCTATACATGAAATTCGTATCTCCCTTCACCTGGATCCGTTTATTACATTCCAATCTTGTTTTCACTGTAAACAATGACCAACTCTGCAACAAGACAAACCAACACTACAAGAGCCAAAGTGTGATTGGCTTTATTCTCATGATTCTCATGTAGTAAACACTTACTCAGGAGTCAAGGAAAGATAATCAAACTTGCTGTTACTTGAAGCCAACTCTGATAGAATTTGCTTTAAGCTTTGACATGAAGTAAGTAGAAAACTTAGATATGGAAAGTGCCAACACAACTATACACAAAAAAGTCTTATTGTTACAAATGTAAAAAGAGCTGCATCAAAGACAACAAACTGCTGAAGTGTTCCATAGACATTTGATTTACATAGTGATGTTAAACTCATATGATATTGATGTACATAGTGATTGCTAAATTTGTAACTTGCACCACTTAAATGGCTGAAGAAACGAATGAAGTTAAAGATCTAATACTATTTAGCAGCATTTCTAGAGAAGAAGAAAAGAATGCTTCATGGTTGAGCAATAGAACACAAATACAGATTCTCTCTATATGTATGTACCTCCATGTATATGCATTCCAACTTCCTCACTTGCCTTGGATCCTCCAGTAAAACTAAAATGGACACATCACAGGATAACACAGACACAATTTTTCTCCTCAATATCATCATCTTCTTCACTGCAAAAAAAATGAGATACTCACACCATTCCATAAGGTTATGACCAAACTAGTTGTCCAACACATAATGGAAAACAACAGAAGACCAACCAACCTGGGTTCGAATTCCCGAATCTCAGCAAGCTCTTTTATCCCCATCACATCCACCCATTGTACTTTCTTGGTCTCTTTCTTCGAATCCACCGTTCTGAGACTGCTTCTCAGAGTGAGGTTATCACCAACAATGTGACATCCACATTCCTTTGCGTCCACTTTTTCTCTAACATCATTCCTATGAACATCCACATGACCAACAACAGCCTCTTCATGACCATCATCGTCATCACTAGTGGCTGAAACAAGATTGTATTTTAAAGAAGGGCTTACAGAAACAGACTTCTTTTATAAAAAAGGGCACAAGGGATCTTACGAAGCAAAACATTCATCAAAACATGTAATGGGTCTTTGAAACAGTTGATCATCAATGGAGAAAAATTCTTACAACTCTTTCTCCGAGTTTAATCCCATTTGGTGTGCAATAAAGCTACAAACTTTGAACACACAACTTGTTTAACTGTAAGAAAGAAACACAGATTATCCCAGGAAAAGGGGTTTCAGACAAAACCCACAACTGAAAAAGAAAGCAAAAGATTGAGGAATGTGAAAAGGCAGATGATACTTTTCTGATTTCAGAGGGGACAGAGAAAGAATGCTACGAATTAAAAAAAAGAACCCTTAGATTAACTGATTTGCCTGAGAATAAGGAAATAGAACCAAGAAGAAAGATAAAGTTGTGGACTTGTACACTCTTTAGGGGTAAAAGGTTATTTCCATCCTCAACAATTCGGATCTGGCCGTGTCTTTTTCTATCAAAACTTTAATATTGTGGTGATTTCATCATAAATTAATATTTATTTTAAATAAATGATTTGAACTATTAAATTTATACCAAAATTTGACCGAAATAATTTTGGTTAAACAAAAATAAAATATATAGAAGAAAATAAATAAAATATTTGAATAGCTCCAAAACATTTAAAAGGTTAATAACAAAAATATACAAAAAGTCAAAATATACACAAAAATCTGTGACTAATTATAATTACCCAACATCTCAAAAATATATCCAAAAACCAGAACTATATCTGAAACTTGAAAAATCAAAATTACAAAAATATCTTATTATATAATTCTTATTTTAATAAAAAATATATATCACAATAAAAATGATACATAATGTTTCTTATTATTAGAGTATACGATCAATTTTTGGTTATGAACCATAAAATAAATATAACTAAAATCTTAAGATTTTTTTATTTTTATTTTTTGTATATTTTGGCTTTTAGATATATTTAATATAGTTAAATTTTATGATTATTTGAATAGATTTTGTTTGGGTATTTATTCTGAGAGTTTCGAGTTTAGTTTTGAATTTTCGAATATTTATAATTTTTTGTTTTGGCTAAAATTTTATTTTTTTAGTTTTTTTTTCTTTCAGTTTGGTTATATGTAAGTTATATTATTTTGATTTGTTTTGTATATTTTTGGTAAAAGTCTTTTTAATCTTTTTGTTATTCAAATATATTTTGTTTATCTATATATTTATAAATGATTGACCAAAACTATTTTGATCAAATTAATTTCAATTTCAATTTGATAGTGCATAGTTTATTTGAAATAAATGTTAATTCAAAATGAAATCGGAATGATTTCAAAGTTTAGATAGAAAGAAAAAATATCATGAAAATTGTTGAGATTTTTTCTTTGTCAACGAAATTGTTGAGACTAGAATTGATATTTTTTTTCTAAACCATAATAGTATTGTTAATATTTTCCTTTTTATCATCTGGGAAGTTTGTTATTACGGATTGACTAAAAACCAACCAACCAAACTTTCACTGTACACAGGACCAACCTTAAAATCTATATATAATGGAGAGTTGGCTCTCTCTCATGCTGCCACGTCGCATATTATTCGTTTGCTTTTTTCCTTTGGTTTAATTGATGCTGTTGCTAAATTATTGGCTGAAAAGCCTTTGATTTTCGCAAAACCACAATTATATTTCCTACCCTTACCTTTTCTCGACCCTTCTTCTGTCGTGTCATTGTAAGAGCAGAAAGATATCTGTAGTGTTAGAGAGAGATTTGATATCAGAATGTTTCAGGCGACGGAAACAAACAGTGAGCGAGCACGACAAGCAGGAGAGGAGGGAGTAGACTCGTGAAGAGGCTCGACACCTAGAAGGTTTCGTTTCATCACACCCGAAGATTGGTGACAATCTCTTCGTTCACCAGTCCTCATCAGATCTGAGGGTTATCGTAGCCGTTTGCCATGACGAATCCATGAGTCGAGGACTGAGGTCTGACAGCAGCGGACGTGACGTAAGGTTGTTGAAGTTTTCTGAACTAAAATTTTACAAGAGTTTTTAGAATGTATACTGAAGATTATCATTTTAAGTACAATCAGTTCAACCCAAGCTAATGCACCCCTCCTCAGACTAAAAAGCAGAACAATATAATTTTTATACCTTAATTCAAAATCGTATTTGTGTCTTGAGTGGCAATACTTACTACTAAAGCTTATTTATATTCTTCCTAACGTTCAAAACATAATAAAAATTGACAAGCATAAGCAACCAAAAACACGAGACCTGTAAACCTTTAGCGTATACAATCTATTAAGAAACGAACAAAATTTTATGAGTCTGTGGAATTCGCTCCTTATTGTTGCATTAACATTTCCATAAATTTTAAGTCAAATTATTAAGAAAAATTGTACAATTGTTCGTTTTTTAAAAATAATGGAGAATAGTTATATAATTTGATACATTTAAACTTGAAAAATTATGTTCCTGACTCCGCGCTTGCGCGGAGGTTACGCACCTAGTAAAATAAAGAGGCTGCTTATTGATTGCCTCCTCCAAAAGGAAAGGCTTGTGGATAACTGTCTTTTCAGGTGTAAACTTATTCCAAAATGTCATTTCTATCATATTCTAAGTCCACTAGTTCTTTTTCTTTATATTATTGGCCGTAAGATATGTGGTGCCCATTGGCGATAATGAAAGGCTGTTCATCTTCTACGTATTCAGTGTTGCTTTTGCAAGGACTTGGGTTGTGAATGGAAAACTAAGTGACAAATATTTATCAATGTCACCAATCAAACAAATGGTAATCACAATAGCGAATTTTCACCAATTAACGTATTTAAAAAATTGTCTTTTTGTTTGTTCAGTTTTCATATTATTACTTAACTAAAAAGCACTCTATGATGCAACTATCAAATTTATAACGGTTCATTCAAATTCTGATTTTGTTTACAATAAAAAATGATCATAAAAGAGTCTGTCACATTAATTAATATTATTTGTGTTAATATCATATATTGTTAGTTATCAGGTATAACCCATATATTGCTTCAAGGGAAAAATGCATTTGCACACTAAATAATAGTAATCAA